>CAJQUN010000037.1:1713818-1779607 GCA_907163345.1 Haberlea rhodopensis
TATTTTTACAAATGATATAAAAGTAAAAAATGAAGTGAATTTCTTTTAATCATTAACACTTTTTGAACTTCTTGGTACTGTTTGGTTTGAAGGATTTGGGATAGTAATGTAAGATTAAAATGTATGAAATGATTGTTAAAAATAATGTGTGATAAGTTATATGAAGTTTGGTTTGAGGATAAGATGATGATAAAATTTATTATTTGGTATGTGACTAAAATGTCCTAGCATTTATAATAAAATTTAAATAATAATATTAAATAATATATAATAGCTATTATTATTCTTCTTATATAATTACAATAAAATTAATTAAAATATTTATTATGATTTATTATAAAATAGTACTAATAAAAAATAAATTATAATATATTATATAGATATAGATCTTATTAAGGTAAGATTATGTTTTATTCTTATTATATAATTGATGTGATCCGTTATTTTACGTGTTTTGTAGTAGAATTAGGTGTTACGAAAATAAAAGGAATACACCAAGATTTTTACGTGAAAAACCCTCGAATTGAGAGAAAAACCACGGGACCTAGTCCAGTATAAAGCTCCACTATAAATATTGATGATTTACAGGACTCTCTAGACACAAAAAATAATTGTTCAATGACTTACACAAACTGTTTATAAAAATAACAAAAAAGACCGAACAGACATAAATTTGCTCTCTTCGGAGTCTTTTGCCCAGAAAATTCCAACCCTTCTCTGTGATGACATCCGCGGGTATTTATAGGACTATTCCTAGTGATTGACTCGCGGGAGATCCGGAACACGATGTCCTCTGATCGTGGCTTAACTGGAGCCTCACACGTCCGAGAAATCCGCGCCCCATTATTGCACGTTCATTCACGCCGGTAATTTGTTAGTTATTCCCGGTCTTCCGCTAATCTTTGACCAGAAAACCGAGGAGGGTTACAGCTGTTCGGTACAAACCCTGCTCGGTGCTTTCCGTTCGGTGCACTATGTTCGGTATATGTCTTTGTTCGGCCCTTGAGGGATTTTACCGAGGAGGTCAAATGTCATATGACATCACCTCACCCCCCTAAAGTAAAGCAAGACGAGACCTTTGAAGTCTTGTTTTATTGTCTTCGGGTAAAATCCCAAACTTGACCTGCTCGGGATATTTTTGCCGCCCTTTTTTCCCGCCCAACTATTTAAAAGATTTTAAATGCCGCGCGACGTTTCGTTTCCCGAGGCTGCTTTATAACCGTCCATCCCTTATTTTTGGACGGTAAGGATTAAATGACTGTTCACATGGTCCCCGCTATAATACCCCTCCATTTCTTCATTTGTTTTTACTTTACTGCATTTTGCTTCCGAGCTAGCACCAGACGGTCTTCGAACAACTGTCTCACCAGTTCCCCTCTTTTTAATCACTTAGTATGGTTCTTCCTCAGCTGATTCTTCATTGCAAGCTATAGATAGGTTTTACGAAGGAGATGCTCTTAGCCCTTCTCCTCAAGCCTCTTCCTCTTTCGATAGTGACAAAACCCTAAGCTCTTCTGCTGCGTAGGCTGCTCATAAACAAGAGCAGAAACGTGCTTACGGAGCGAGATTTGGTTAAAGCCAGGGTTCCTTGGTTCGAGATATTCGAGTCTGAGGTTTAAATTGCCTCAGCATCTTATCAATATCCGAACTAAATGGGGGATTTCCGAGGGGACTTCTATTATTGCTCCCCCTTCTGGATCTAGTCCCCACTTACCCCCTAAGGGTATTTTCCTTTCTATATAGACCAGCTCCGAGGAGGGCTCCGTTTTCCCGTCCCCTCTTTCTTTATTGAAGTGGCCTCCTACTTTTGGCGTTTCCCTTAGTCAATTATTTCCCAATAGCTATAGGTATTAGCAGGCTTCTTCATAGTTCTTTCTTATCTGGGTTTTACCCCTACTCCCGAGCTTTTTCATTGTTTCTTCCAACTGAACAAGAAGAGATCGGGCTTTTTTACTTTTCCTCAAGGACAGGGTTGGCTTCCTCAAAAAATACCCCTCGTCTATAAAAATTGGAAAAACTCTTACTTCTTTGCTCGTCCCCTCCAGCCTTGGGATTGCCCTATGGAGTGGAGGGAAAGTCTCCCGAGGGGGAAATCAATCAAGGGTCACCTTGAGGAGGAACCGTATTTGTCGGTTCGTCGTGCACTTGGCGATCAGTGTTATAATTTGATGGAGCTGATTGACGACGGACTGCTATACTTGTTCCAATTGAGCCCCAAGGGTGTATCCTTGAAAATGTCCCTCGGTGAGTGCTTTCCAAGTAATCTTCTTCGTTTTACTTTTAACTTATCATGTTCGGACTAATATTTCTCTGCTCTTTTCAGAAACAAAAATGATGAAGGCAATGATAGCCGAGAAGCTAAGGGAGAAGAGCCAAAAAGGCCAAACTTCTAAGGCTGCTGCTATTCCTGCACCTCCCCCTTCTATTGAGATTTTGACTCCTTCTGAGGAGAAGGCTTCACCTGAGAAGACTCATGCTCTTCATCGCAAGAGGAAGACTACTCCCGAAGGTCCAAGTTCCTCGCCCCAAGCACCTCCTACTAAAAAAACTTCTTCTTCCCTCATCCCTTCCGAACCTCGAGCCTCTTCTCAACCCGCTCTTGGTGTATCTCGACCTTCTTCGAGATACCATATCCCTTCGTGGACGTACTCCCCTACTGTTCCACTACTGAAAAAACCCGATCCCAAAGCCTCCCATTCCATGTTGTGCTATACCCCCAACCCTGCTGATCGAAAATACCTCGGGGAGCTGGCCTTCAGCAACTTGGTGAACGACTTCTCCTCCTCCTTTACCCAGGTAAATGTTTATGCCCATTAATTTGTTCCGTTTGTCTTCTTTCAATACCTTCATTTGTTATTTTTAATTTTATATATGATCTGATGCAGGCCAACATGATGGCGGGTGAACTTCTCACTCGTTTTCATTCAGTTCGATTGGCTGATGGGCAAAATCAGAAGTGCATCCGGCAGTTAGAGGGTATGGGTGAGGAGTTGAAGAAAACGGTGAGCCTTTAGAGGAGCGGCACTCGGCCCTGGTATCGGCTCGGGACAAGGCAGAGCAGGTCCTGGCAGAGGAGCGGACAAAGTTTGCTGCTCTGGAAGATGCTAACTCTTCTTTGTCAGAGCAGTATAAAGCCCTGGCTGAGCAACATCAAGCTGTCTCCGAGCAGCTGGCTCAGGAGAAATCTTCCACAGCTGCTCGTGCGGAAGAACTATGGCTTTCGAAGAAAGCAGACTTTTTGAAGTCTCCAGAGTATAGCAGCATGGTGGCTGACCGTGCTTACAAGTTCTTTGATCATGGCTTTGAAGCATGTGTCAATCAATTTGGATCTCAGGGCTATCCGCCCGAAGGAGCTTCCAAAGATTTCCTTGATGTTAATGCTGCTCTGGAGAGCCTCCCCGAGGAATTATTCCAGCCATAGGATAGAGCTTTTATCTTTTATTGTACTTCTTTCTTTTTTATTAATGAAATCATTTGCTTGTATCTTGGAACAAACTCGCTACCCCGAGCACAAATACTTAGACAATTTTAGGTTTAAAACGTGGACCAAACATCCCGATCCCACGAGTAAACAACTAAAATTCCGAACAGCTCGCTACCCCGAGCACAAACACTTAGGCAATTTTAGGTTTAAAACCGTGGACCAAACATCCCGATCCCACGAGTAAACAACTAAAATTCCGAACAGCTCGCTACCCCGAGCACAAACACTTAGGCAATTTTTAGGTTTAAAACGTGGACCAAACATCCCGATCCCACGAGTAAACAACTAAAATTCCGAACAGCTCGCTACCCCGAGCACAAACACTTAGGCAATTTTAGGTTTAAAACGTGGACCAAACATCCCGATCCCACGAGTAAACAACTAAAATTCCGAACAGCTCGCTACCCCGAGCACAAACACTTGGGCAATTTTAGGTTTAAAACGTGGACCAAACATCCCGATCCCACGAGTAAACAACTAAAATTCCGAACAGCTCGCTACCCCGAGCACAAACACTTAGGCAATTTTAGGTTTAAACGTGGACCAAACATCCCGATCCCACGAGTAAACAACTAAAATTCCGAACAGCTTGCTACCCCGAGCACAAACACTTAGGCAATTTTAGGTTTAAAACGTGGACCAAACATCCCGATCCCACGAGTAAACCGATGTTAATGTAATGTTTAAACGTGGACCAAACATCCCGATCCCACGAGTAAACCGATGATAATGTAATGTTTAAACGTGGACCCAAACATCACGATCCCACTAGTAAACCGATGATAATGTAATGTTTAAACGTGGACCAAACATCCCGATCCCACGAGTAAACAACTAAAATTCCGAACAAACTCGATGAATCAAATACTTTCATTTTATTACTACTGAATTCATAAAACAATAAAAAAAAGAAAGATTACACAAAATACTTCTTCAGGTTATGAATGTTCCAAGGTCTTACCAATTTCCGACCTTCATGATCTTCCAGCCTGTATGCTCCTCTTCCGATTACTTCCTTAATTTTGTAAGGACCTTCCCATTTGGGTGCCAACTTTTTCACCTCCCCAGCAGGATTTGTTCTTCGTAACACTAAATCACCAACTTGAAATGTTCTTGATCGAACCCTTCGGTTATAGGCGTTGGTAATCCTTACTTTATATAGCTCTGTTCTTGCTACAGCCTGTTCTCTTAGCTGATCAATCTCATCCAACTCTTGCATTCTCTTAACCTCGTTCTGCTCTGGATCATAACATTGTACGCGGAGAGACTCAATCCCAATTTCTGCTGGAATGAGGGCCTCCGAACCGTATACTAGACTATACGGAGTTTCCCCTGTAGATACCCGAGGAGTTGTTCGATATGCCCACAAGACTCCAGGTAGTTCATTTACCCATTCTCCTCGGGCCCCTTCCAGCTTCGTCTTAATCCAATGTAATAGAATACGGTTAATAACTTCGACTTGTCCATTTGATTGTGGATAGGCTACTGACGTGAATATTTGCTTAATTTTCATCTCTTCGCACCACTCCTGTATTTTCTTTCCCTGAAATTGCCTTCCATTATCCGAAATAATTTCTCCTCGGTATTCCGAACCGACATACTATGCTCCTCCATAAGAATTTGATGACTTCCTCCTCAGTTATTTTTGCTAAAGGCTCGGCTTCCACCCATTTCGTAAAGTATTCCACTGCTACTAGGAGGAATTTTCTTTGCCCCGTGGCAAGGGGAAAAGGTCCGACGATGTCCATCCCCCATTGATCAAAGGGACAGGAAGTGATACTGCTATTTAAGACCTCTGCTGGTATGTGAGATACATTTGCATGTTTCTGGCAATTGTTACATTTTTTAACAATTCCTTCGGCATTTTCTCTCATACTGGGCCAATAATATCCTGCCCGAAGGGCTTTCTGATATAACATATTACTTCCCGAATGATTCCCACAACAGCCTTCGTGAATTTCCTTTAGTAAATGTTCTCCTTCTTGCGTTGATGTGCATTGCAAGAAAGAAGCTGAAAATCCCCTTTTGAACAATTTGCCCTCTGCTAACACAAAACGCCTCTCCATTCTCTTCACCCGAGCAGCTTCCTTCGGCTCTAACGGCAACACCCTATTTTTCAAGAATTTAATGATATGCTCCCGCCAATCAGATATGACACAAGGCTCCAAATTCATTATACTGTTGATTGCTATGTGTGAGACCAAAAGATCTTGTACCAGCACTTTCCTGTTCTTCCACTCATGGATGGAGCTGGCCAACTTTGCAAGTGAATCTGCTCGGTCATTATCCTCTCGTGGTATTTGCTTTAACTCTACCTCCTGGAACTGAGTCGTTAATAATTGAGCCTTCTCCACATATTTTTTCAGATTTTCTTCTTTCACCTTGTACACCCCATTTACTTGTTGTACAACCAGCATTGAATCCATGAACACTTTTACTTTCCGAGCTCCGGCGTCTAATGCCACTTGTAAACCAGAGAGGAGAGCTTCGAATTCGGCTTCATTGTTTGAGGAATGAAAACGGAACTGAATAGCTATGGAGACTTCCTCTCCTTCTGGACTGATCAGTATAATTCCTGCCCCGCTTCCCTTCTGAGTAGATGACCCATCTACAAATAGGCTCCAATATTTTTCTTCGCGAGTATGAGTTACTTCAACCAAGAAATCAGATAAGGCCTGAGCCTTGATGCTAGTCCGGGGCTGATAAGAAATATCGAACTCGCTCAATTCTGTGGCCCATTTCACCATCCTCCCTGAAATTTCAGCTTTTGACAAGAACCTTCCTAAGGGAGTGCTCGTTACCACCATGATAGGGTGAGATAGAAAATAAGGACGAAGTCTTCTTGCAGTGATCACCAGAGCCAAAGCTAACTTTTCAATTTCTGGGTATCTTTGTTCGGCTCCTTGCAAAGCTCGGCTGACATAATATACCGGTTGCTGCTGCCCCAATTTCTCTTGAATTAACACCGAGCTGATAACTTCCTCGGTTACCGACAAGTAGACGAGGAGGGTCTCATTGTGTTCGGGTTTATTCATCAAGGGTAACTGAGCTAGATATTCTTTCAAATCTTCGAAAGCCCTCTGGCACTGATCGTCCCATTCAAACTGGATTCCTCGCCTTAAGGCCTTAAAGAAAGGCAAACTCCTGTCAGCCGATCTAGATATGAATCGACTAAGCGCTGCTATTCTTCCTGCTAACCTTTGCACTTCGTTCAGGGTCCGAGGAGGGTTCATTTCTTGGATTGCTCGGATTTTCTCAGGGTTAGCTTCCACACATCTCTCTGTCACCATGTACCCCAAGAATTTTCTACTATGAATTCCGAAGGTACATTTGGCAGGATTTAACTTCATGCCAAATTTTCTTAAAGTGGTAAAGACTTCCTCCATATCCTCTATCAGATTTTGGGCCTTCTTGCTTTTGATCAGGACGTCATCCACATAAACCTCCACGTTCCGTCCTATTTGATCTTTGAACATCTTATCCATCAGTCTCTGATAAGTAGCCCCAGCATTTTTTAATCCGAAGGGCATGACGATATAACAAAAAGTTCCTCCCGCTGTGACAAAGCTAACCTTGGACTGATCCTCGCGGGCTAAGGGGATTTGATGATACCCCTGATAAGCATCCATAAGACATAACAGCTCATGTCCCGCAGTAGAATCCACTAATTGATCAATCCTCGGTAATGGGTAACAATCTTTGGGACACGCTTTGTTCACGTCCCGAAAATCTACACACATCCTCCACTTGTCTCCCGTTTTAGGTACTAGAACCACATTTGAGAGCCATGTAGGGAAACTAATCTCCCGTATATGACCTGCTTTCAACAACTCCTCCACTTGTTTAGCTATAACGGCATCCTTCTCGGGTCCGGAATGCCTTCTCTTCTGTTTAATTGCCCGAGCACCCGGATCAACATTTAGATGATGCTCAGCAATCTCTGGTTTTACCCCAATTAACTCAGAGGAATTCCAAGCGAACACATCCACGTTAGCTATTAAGCAGTCAATCACCCTTTTCCTTAATTCGGGATCCAACTTAGATCCAATGCGAGTAATTTTCGCCGGGTGACCTAACTCGATACTCATGAATTCCTCCTCGGAGATTATCCGCTCCTCCTCCTCGGGCTGTCCATGTTTCCTCTTATTACTTCCTCGCTCCCCATCTTCTCCATTTTTTCCTTTGTCTTGCTTCAACTCTTGCACATAGCATTTTCTTGATGAACTTTGACTTCCTCTTACTTGTCCCACTTCCTCTCCTACCGGGAATTTTATCTTCAGGTGGTAAGTAGAAGCAACTGCTTCAAAGGCCGTTAACGCCGGGCGACCCAATATTATATTATAGGAGGAGGGTGCATCCACTATGAGGAAAGTGGTCATCTTCGTCTTTGTCTTGGGCTCCTCTCCTAATGTGACGGGTAAAGACACTTGTCCTATAGGACTTATGGCTTCTCCAGTAAACCCATGCAAAGAAGTATTTACTTTTTGCACAGCTATACTTCCTAATTCCATCTGCTTCAACGTATTAAGGAAGAGCACATCCGTCGAGCTGCCTGTATCAACGAAGATTCTTTGCACATTATAGTTGGCTATTGTGGCTGAAATTACCAGTGCATCCTCGTGGGGAAAATAAATCCCTTGTAAATCGGCAGGTCCGAAAGCTATAGAAGGACTCTCCTGAGCATGACTTGGATTAATGGATAACACTTCGAGTTTTCGAGCATAACTTTTTCTTGCTCGGTTAGAATCTCCACATGATGTTCCTCCCGAAATTATATGTATAGTCCCTCGGTTAGGAACATTGCTCATGGTTCTCTCCCTGGTAACTTGATTTCCTGCCTCCCCTCTTTCCCCCCGTACTGCCCAAGGGACTGGCTGAAGTACTCCTCTCCCGGGATTAACATTATTCCGGGGGAAAGGAGCACTGTTTCTCAAGTCATCGTCAGCTCCTCGCCTTACATCCATTCTTCCTTCATGAAAACTCCCTCCTCGGAATACTCCTCTTCCATAAGGTCCCCCCCGACCCCTCTTCGGCATAATTTGATTCATGGCTACCTCCCGATAAGGTCTCATCGGTAGGTACTGATCAAAGTTCCTCTTGGGCTGTTCATGTGGCCTCTCCTTCCTATTGACTTCACCACCATTTTTTATTTCCTTCTTCTGCTTCATCCTCTGCGCTTCCTCCAAATTAATATATTTAGAGGCACGTCCCAGTAATTCATCATAATCTGACGGTTGCTTCTTGGCTAACGATCTGAACAGATCCCCCTCTCTCAACCCTTGGGTGAAAGCGCTGGCTAGTATTTCAGATGTCACATGCGGAACATCAAGGCATGCCTGATTGAATCTTTTCAGAAAATCCCGCAGGGACTCCTTATCCATCTGCCTGAGACCGAACAAACTCAAGGCTGTTCTCTTGCAACTTCTACTGCTCGCGAATTGATGAAGGAACAACGAGCTGAATTTGGGAAAGGAATCCACTATTCCTGATGGTAACTGATTGAACCATGACTGAGCAGCGCCGGCTAGAGTAGTCAAGAACACTCTACATTTCACCCCATCTGACAGCTGATGAAGGAGTGAGGCATTCTCAAATCGAGATAAATATTCTTCTGGATCTGTGCTACCATCATAATTCCCCACACTCAAAGTTCTGAAATTAATAGGCAGAGGATCATCAATGACCTGGGGAGTGAATGGAGTGCTTCTTCTTGCCGAGTTAATACGACCTTCCATTTTATTGCGCATTCTTTGTAGCTCCTCCTTTAGATCCTCCATTTGATGGTGCAAAGCCCTATCTATTTCATCGTTTGAACGATTAAAGAAATCTTTCGATTCTTCCACCTCCTCCTCCGACTTCTTTATAGAAGTCGAATCTTCTTCCTCTTCTTTACTTCCTTCCTGACAGGGGGAGGGGGGGGGGGGGGGGGGGGGGGGAGTCATGAATTGCTTCATAACTTCTCCAACAGTTTTGGCTATCACCTCAGTTAAATGTTCCATGGGTATTCCTAGGGTAGGTAATACCCGCGAAGCATTCTGCGATGATCCAGCCTCTCCAGCCCCTTCTGGTTCTGGGCATGAACGTGGGGGAGTCAGTGGTTTATCCCTCCCCGACATTGGCCCTCGCCCTTTGCTTCTAACCATTTCGCCTTGGACTCTTGATGAAAAAATCTCTGCTTCAACGTCTTTACTCTTTTTGTTCCCACAGACGGCGCCAATGATGTGATCCGTTATTTTACGTGTTTGGTAGAATTAGGTGTTTACGAAAAATAAAAGGAAAACACCAAGATTTTTTACGTGGAAAACCCTCGAATTGAGAGAAAAACCACGGGAGCTAGTCCAGTATAAAGCTCCACTATAAATATTGATGATTTACAGGACTCTCTAGACACAAAAAATAATTGTTCAATGACTTACACAAACTGTTTATAAAAATAACAAAAAAGACCGAACAGACATAAATTTGCTCTCTTCGGAGTCTTTTTGCCCAGAAAATTCCAACCTTTTCTGTGATGACATCCGCGGGTATTTATAGGACTATTCCTAGTGATTGACTCGCGGGAGATCCGGAACACGATGTCCTCTGATCGTGGCTTAACTGGAGCCTCACACGTCCGAGAAATTCGCGCCCCATTATTGCACGTTCATTCACGCCGGTAAATTTGTTAGTTATTCCCGGGTCTTCCGCTAATCTTTGACCAGAAAACCGAGGAGGGTTACAGCTGTTCGGTACAAACCCTGCTCGGTGCTTTCCGTTCGGTGCACTATGTTCGGTATATGTCTTTGTTCGGCCCTTGAGGGATTTTACCCGAGGAGGTCAATATGTCATATGACATCAATAATTATAATAAAATAATAATCATAATAATTATTATTATTATATTACAAAATAGTAATAATAAAAATAATATATAATATGTATATATATAGTAATAATATAATAATTATATTTATGTATAAATTATTATATTTATGTATAAATTATTATATATACGTATATGTTATTATTTTATAAAAAAATTTATTATTATACTATAAAATCGTATGAATAAAATAATAATAATAATAATAATATATATATGTATATTACTTAAGAAGAATAATTATTCTTATTATATAATTATAATAAAATAATAATAATAATATTATATTATATTATAAAATAGTAATAATAAAAATAATAATAAAAATATATAGTATGTATATATATAATAATAATAATAATTATATATTATGTATAAATTATTATATATACGTATATGTTATTATTTTATAAAAAATATTATTATTATATTATAAAACCATACTAATAACATAGTATTGTTACTATATGCAATTATATTATAATAATGTGATATTAATAATGCGATATTAATTGGTAATGATAATTTATTGAATGTAATAAAGGGATGTCAGTAGGAGGATCGGAGTTAATATTTTAAACTAATTTTTTTGTAGTAATAATGATAAAAATTATGATGATAATGAAATATACTAAATTAAATATTTAATTGAACTTAAATATAAATAATAAAAAAGATGTGAAATCTAGAAAAATAAAGAGGTATGAGAGAGTCCTATCAATAATTATGGGAGAATAAAAAATTCAAAGTTATCATAGTAGAATAAACTCAATTAATTGTGCAATTGATAAATATATTATTATAGAATTTATCTGAGAGGGAAAAAAATTAATAAAATTCTACAATTTTTATTTAATTTTATTATATATTCTTTCATAGAGTTAACTGAGATATATGTGATCCTTTTCAAGTCACACCATTCCATTTCTCACTTTAATTTTCATATCAAATGATTTAACCTATAAGTTTCTTTTAATTATTTTAGTATTGTCCTAACTTAATTAACATCTTTAATTATTATGCCCTATTATTAATTTATAATATTAAATATAATAATTCCGTCTCATCCCTACTTAAATGGATTTAAGTTGTCCAACTTGGCTACTGACATTGAAATTTTAATATAGAAATTAGTCTTTCGAAATTTGTGAAATAACCTTATAAACAAAAATAAAAGATTAAGTAACCAAAAATTTATTTCATATTCCATAAATCAATGGTAGACTATTGAGCTCCATCCATTATTATTTAGTGTATTGTCATTATAAGACTATTAAATGAATGGTTAAATTGCAAGATAAAAGAGATTTGAAAAGTTATATCGATGAAGGTTTATTTGGTCTTTCTCAACATCTATATATATATATATATATATATATATATATATATATATATATATATATATATATATATATATATATATATATATATTGGATTGAATCCAGTAACCCAAGCTTGAAACCTCACGGATCCTTTTTCCTTTTACATTTTGTTACTTTCAGAGGATCAACATTCGTATCAAAAAGTCATTTTTTTGTTGTCAATGTATCTCAAAAAAAAAAAAAAAAAACAAATTAGCATCAACCTTAAAATGAACTTTTAACCAAGCTTTATGCAAGAACCCGTTAATCAAATATTACTCATCCTCCTTCGAGAGCAACCACGTAGTACATCCAATGTCCAATTTTAGTGTACTAAATGTAAAATTGCCTGCATCCAATGTCCAATTTTAGTGCATACAATGTTCAATTTTAATGCATCTAATATACAAAAAATCATGCACCAATGTACAAAATAACGTGTATCAATGCACAAAAATCATGCCCAAGTACAAAACTCGTGCATCAATTTTCAATTTTAGTGCACCAATGTCCAATTTCAATGCATCAATGTCCACTTTTAGTGCATCAATGTCCAATTTTAGTGCATCAAATGTCCAATTTTATGCATCAAATGTCCAATTTTAGGTTGATTCACGCACATGGTTAAAAAATCGTACACCAAATGTATGAAATTTTCAGAATTTCAGAATTTTTACCCATTATGCATGATCTTTTTGCCCCAAAATTCTTAAAATTTTGTCGAATGCTGCACGATTTTACCCCCAACAAGTCTGCATTTTTATGAAACTTGAACCATGCACCAAAATTCTCATTATGCACGATTTTTTGGCCCAAAAAATTCTTAATTTTTTTTCAAGTGTTACACGATTTTGCCCCCAATAAGTCTGAATTTTTTGAACGTGAAACGTGCACCAAACTTCCCATTATGCACGATTGTTTACCCATGATGCACGATTGTCAAGTGCTGCACGCGTGCACCATTCTTCACATCATCTCACTTTTGCTCAAATCCCGAAATCCTCCATTGTTCAAAACTCAAAACGAAGACCAGTGTTTTTTAAAAAAAAATATTAAATACTAAAGACATGCATCGATGAAGAATATAAAAATTATCCCATTCTAGGGATAATTATTCGTTTGTCCAAAAATGGAAAATTACAAGCTCGATTTCTCCATTTTTTGTGTGTTCGGGTCCTTATTCCAGTTTTAATTTCTTTTTTTAATGAACAGAGAGCTTCGCGCCTCCGTTAACGAGGCCTGCTCTCTGCCGATGGAGGTGGGGGAGGAGCTCCAACACATGAGGGAGGTGCAGTCAGCGGATGAGCTCTGCGTATTGTGTCGAGGAAGAAGAGAATGAAGAATAAGTTTTGGAGACGGGTGAGAGGGGTATTTTTGTAAGGAAAAGGACAAAATCAATTATAAGTTTTAAAAATGAACCTTTGTGAATAAATGTTTTCAAATGTGGACTTTTAAGGGAAGTTGTTTTTTGCCTAAACTTAATTAAATTAATGTTTTGTAACTTGTACCTTATTGTAATTATCCCAATATAAAATATTGATTCAGCAATCCAGAATAACATTTAGTGGTGTAATCATTTATAATTCACAAGTGGACAAAATAATATATCAATAAATTATCAAAAACATTCATCATAATGTACTCCACTGACACCCATGCACTCTTATAACTCTCCAGCAGAGAATAATGAGTCTCTTAAACATGTAAAAAACATGTCTCTTTTCTTGAAATCGAGCAAATCCCTTTATTGAATATCAATGAACCAAGCGTTGTAGCAATTGTATTATTACAATTAAACTCGGTAAGTTTATAATTTCTTGAAATCAAGCAAGTTCATTTTTTGAAATAATCGAGTTGTACTATTTATCTAAATGATTTTACCTAAACTCAAATGTTTTTCATGAAGTTTTGGCTTAATTTTAATTACTTTTATTGTCCTCAATAAATTTTCTAGATTCGACCTTGTATAAAACCAAAGCATTGAAAACTTTGAAGACAACAAACCCGAACTACGTATATAATTCAGTTCTCTATCGTTCATTTAAAAAATTTTGATTAGCCTTAAAATCCAACGGATATTTATCAAAAAACCACGTATTTGAGAGAACGTTAAGCGAAAGATTTGTGATGCCGTAAGCTATTCAGTGCTTCGAATTGATGATATAGATCTACACTAGTTTAAATAGTGGAATCCTTTCAAAAGCCAAAAAGAAAATGAAAGAAAAAGGAAAAAGAAAAAATGAGTAGGAGATTTAAATTAAAACCTGCCTATGGCCTGACATATTTTTTTTTAGAATTACAGAATTTTACTTATAAAATTATCTAACTTTGAAAAAATAGGGGAAATTATATTTTTGGTCATGCATATTTGCCAATTTGCGATTTTTGTTCTATGTTTTGTTAAATTTCAGACGTGGTCTTCTATCTTTGCTTTTTTGTTTTTTTTTTTTAAATTACAATTTTAGTTCTCTTTTTGCATGGCATTGGCGTGTATGGCATTGGCGTGTATAATATCATATCAGTACTTCGGCAGAAAAATGACCAAAATTGTGAGAGAAATGACTAAAATTGTCAGAAATTACAAGATCTATGACTAAGACCCAATTTTCACGATATAAGGACCAAAATCACAAAGAAATAACCATACAGGACTATAATTGTAATTTCCCAAAATAATAAAAATTATATTTTGCCAATTAAAAATTATTAGTTAAGCTTTTGCCCCATATGATCTTAGATTCTTATTATGGACTTCCCCATCATTTACTTTATTTTAAATGTTGCACTTGATTTTTCATACCGCTCTTCTCAAATTCTACTGAATCAACTAGAGTTGTGGTTTGACCCGTCGAGCTGACCCTACCAACATACAAATAATTAAAATAGTTGTGCTTTAAAGAGTGTGTGGTGAAAACAACGGCTAACATAGATTATGGGAAAAAGAAGGCATTCATGAGTTTGTACGGGGACTCAATAGGTTGAGTTCTTGATACAAGAAATTCTTGTATGGATCGGGTCATGTCATACACCAATACACATACAGACATTCATGTGTAGTCGATCATGACCAATGTGGTTGGGTCAATGGCGGTTATTGGATATGCAATTGGCTAATACCCCACTGTAGTATCTCGTTGACCCAATTCAATACATGAGAAATCATGTGCAGGGGTATAATGGAGAAACATTAGATCTACATTAAGGGGGTGTTCGGTAGACATGATTAGGAATGGTTGTGAGGTATTAAATTTGTTATCCTTCATTTTGGTTGGTTTTTCAGTTAACCTGCCTTTTTTCTTCCAGTAGTGGATAAGAAAGGTCAAGTTGTGGGTTTTAATAATCCATCAGATTTCTTAGGTATTAACAAAATCTCTGGTACAATAGTCTTGACTAGCATGACAAAATTACAAATAACCTTTTACCCAAAACCAACAAACAACAACATAACGTAAACTCTTATGCGTGACACTCTTCTCCAGCCGAAATCGATCCAAAGACAGATATATTTCAACTATAGCAAACAAAAACGAATCTGCAGCAAAAAAAATATCACAAATCAATTAAAGCTCATAAAATCCACCTTACCCCTGAATCTCACGCTTTCTGTCGACTTCGAAGACTTGCACCCGTCGTCTATGCGCTTTTTGAAGGACTCGAATTTTCGTGGAAGGAATGAGTCGTTTTTTTTTTGGGACAGCTTTCAAAGAAATTGCAGAAGGAAGAAATCTAATGGAAGAAGTTTGACATAGGGTTTTGTAGGGCAATACATCCAAAACGCTTGGATTTGATTAGATTTGTCCCATGTATAATAATCATATCAAACATATCATTATTTTATCACAAAAATTTAAAAGTTTTAAGTCATAATTTTTATCACTCAATTTACTAATCATTCAATCATCACATCCTTCAAACCAAGCAGACCCTAAGTGGAGATGAAATCATGTGATTGTAGTGTGAATTGGGGAGTGGAGACTAATTTATTCTTACATGGACTGATTACCAAATAAAAATAAGATATGGGGATTCTACATAAAAATCCAAAATTAATTAGACTATTTTAATCTCTCCGTCCCATGAGTCGGTTGTAGACAATTATTATTTTGCATTTGAAATTATTAAATAACTTCGAATAAATATGGGTTTAACACTAATTTATCGGATACTGGTAAACCACTCGTGGACCAAACTAAAGTTTTATGAATACATTAAAGATTAAACAAAACTAACGAGCTCAAATTTGAGTAATTAGTCGATAAAACTGATTAGATAAACTTTAAACATATTAAACATTAAATACCAGCCAAGTATCTCAAAGAAAAAAATGAAGAAGAAAAGGAAACCAAACAATAAAAGTTCAATCTTCTAAGATCGATGATTTCAACTGAATGACAGGTAAAATTTCAAGTCCAACATCGTTGCTCGACATATTTACATAACATTAATGAGGACAACAAAACGGGTCCTTGAGTAATGCAATAGCCTCCCCAGCTCTTATGCATCATCCACGACCGAAACCTCCACCTGCTATCAAAACGAATCATAACTTATTCTATCACGACTGAACGAAAGGAAAGCTTTTTCAGCTATCGACATCCAAAAACAAGAAAATAGAGGACAGGCAAGAAATTGTGATTTTTAAGGAATTTAGAAGGGCACAGCTTCGTATGCAAGTTCTTCTTTTTAGAATTTTATGGCAGTTCTCCAGATCTTGAGTGCCTCTATTTCTAGGATTCATTACCAACTGAATTCTTGCAATTTGTTTACAAATGATGATTCAATACTCTTGTACAAATGGGAATATAGATGCTAGGTTCCAACCGTTACAAAAATGACCTTGGTTGAATTTTGAGTTCAAAAAAATAAAGAAATTAATTAAGATTCATTCTGACCTCTGTTACTGGACGGTTTGCTGCCAGAAAAACCCTTTCCTCGGCCTCCTCTGCCACCTACATCATCTATACCACCACGCCCAATTCCTTTCGAGGATCTTCCAGCTGTGTTGTCATCTCTACCTCTTCCTCTTCCACGCCCAACTCCAGGTGGCTTTCTGTCTGAAGTGATAAATTATCATAACAAAATTAGAGCACTGTCTGGTTTTCAATTAAGAGGAAGTTAGCACTGTTAAAAACTTCAATCCACGGATTAGTTTAATGATACATGAGAAAATCTGCTGTAGACATACTGAAAGTTTCAACAAAAGATTTAAATACCTGATCTCTTGGTATCTTCCTGAACTTTATCAATGACCTGAAAAATAATTGAACCATAATAAATCAATTCATGGCCAATAGAAAAGAGAAAAAGATAGTGGAATCAAGTAACTTGGTTTTTTTATAATTAATTTAGCGCCATTTTAGCTAATGAAATGGGGACTACGAAAAAGCATAGCCAGACTATTTTCAAAAGCCGATTTGCAAAAGAAAAAAAACAAAAGAAGATAGAACAAAGAGGCTCCAGTCAGCTATCACCAATCCTCGTTTTTATCGTCAGATAGTTGCACTTCAACAAAAGGTGTCCAAATGAAGTTAGTGCCACTGTACAGAAGCAAAGATAACAAAAAGCCTCCAAAGGACAGTTGACAAAAGCATCAATAAACAACCTTTTGGAGCACATTGATGTCTGATTTGGCTAAGGTACATCATTCCAGAGCAGCAAATCGAGAGAGAGAGAGAGAGAGAGAGAGATAAGAGGCATAATAATCGAGGGTACTAACAACTTGAACAAAGGTTGTAACTTCGTTAAACGAAGAAGGCCCCTATGGTGCACATTAACTAAAGCACATCATTCAAAAACTTGTGTGATGGTCTTAAAATAGCCAAAATCCCAAAATGCAAACTGTTTAAAACACTTCATCAGTTATAAAGTGTTTACAGTGGATTTTGGTTTTTAAAAATGGACTTAAGTGTGGAGGTGCCAAGTATGCCAATCTATTAAATCAATTGAAAAGACTGGGAGATGTCAATCATTAAATCATTTAATAAACACAACAATCAACATGTTCTTTGGGATTCCCCCATCATAAACAACACAAAGCATGATCCAGGCCCAAGGTAGCGAAAGCGGTTCATCCCCATTAAAGAACATGATTTTGATATTAAGATAATGGTAATTGCTTGAAATCCATTATGATGAGCAATTCACTAAGGCTCCATTTGGATGAAAAGATTTGATGAATTTGGATTTCAAATCCTTAATACAAATTCATTTAAATTGTTTGACAAATTTTTAAATCCATGGATTTAAAATCCATCATCTTCAATTTAAGGCAATTGTATTTCAAATTCCTAATTATTGAAGTCATTTCAGATCCAAAATTTCAATCCATTGTTGAAATGAAATATTTCCATCCAAATGCAACCTAAGAGAACACATAAGCAATCGGGCTTTAGCATATATTAAGGAAACAAACTCCGGAATGATCATTGTAATAGATCCGTTAATCGATAAACAAGCTCATGTGGACAAAAACACCATTTGATTATGAATAAAGAACATGAAGAAAATACTTGTAAATAAACACTTAAAAGGTGAATATACCTCATCTGGAACTCGGAGGTACTTAATTGTATTCCCACGAATGTAACATTCTGGCATTCTCCAAAATCTATCTCCATCCTATGAGCATCAATAACTTTAATTGCAACCACAGTTAATTAAAGAACAGGACTTATAAAGCATATATAAATAAACATATGCACTACCTTGGAGGTACAGATGACTTCTCGAAGATGGATATTCATCCAAGTATCACAATTCACCAAATGCCCATTATAAGTTTCCCCATTTTTTAGCTCCACCAACTGCCATCATAACAAACATTCCACAGAGTGTATTGAAATGGGATAAAGATAAAAATATGTATGTATCAAAACTCAAACAAAAGCAAATAAAACTTGGACAATTCCCAGTCGACTGCTTGCTAAGAAATTATATTCCGTGGGTTAATGGAACAATCTTGGAACAACAATGAATCAACTTCATCATGCTTAACATTCATTATTTAGTTAATGACCTAGCAGTGTTGAATTTTCAGTCAATCCATTTTTGAAGAGCGAGTATTTTTTTATCATGTGGTCTACACATTTCACTGCGACTGGCCATCACATAAAGAGCAATTCTGATGACCGAGTTTAAGAACCAACATTAACAAGTAATTATCACCAAGCTCAACAATAATGTTCACATGCAGCAAGCTAAATTTATTATTTTCTCAGTCTCTTGCCGCATCTTTTTCTACCAGATTCACACAATCTACTGAGAAACTTTTGAACTCCAAACCTTATCCTTTTTTATTACATGCCACTAAAAAGGAGAAGATCGTGACGTGAACGTGTCAGCAAACACTACTAGAAAACAAACAGCGAGGTTCGAAGCAGAGAGAGAGGGAGAGATAATATGGAAAATTTACCATGGGATGCCCTTGTGCAGTCTTAAGTAGAGAAAGCGGGAGCTGTAAAAAAGAGGAAAATAAAAAGATTGTTCATCGTCCGGAATCACATAAAAAAAAACTCAAAAGAAATTTAAAAATACAAAAAGCCCTAACTTTTACTGTAACAGAAACATACCATATTTCTAATGGTGTCGAACAACTAATCGAATTCTGCGAAGAGCAAAACGAATTAAAATCAATAAAAATACATATAAATCAGAAAACAACACGCACAAAAAATTATCGGTCGATTCGCAACATAGAAACGTAGTAAATAAGGTACTAGAATTCACTATTACACATGGAAACGCAGTGATTCCTGTCCACGTTTACAGAACTGCAGCACAGTTTTGAGAACAAAAACGAAAAAGAAAAATGAGTAAGATAGGGAACTTACATCGATAGGTTTTACTCTGCTCTCCCGAACAAACACTAAAGAATGGCGGATCGCTAATATAATTGCAGAGGTTACTGAGATTTAGAGTTCGAGTAGGTTTAGGGCGAGCTGAATAAGGAAACCTAAAATTTGGTCTGGAAATATAGAAAATCCATCCGAATATAAATTTCTTTTTTTATTTTTAATAGTGGGCTAAAAATTTCTTTTGACACAACACGGATCATTGCCAAAAAACAAAATGTGTTATCAAGCGGGCTAAACCTGAATCTCAACTTCCTTTTTCAGCGTCTCTATAAATTTTCTTCATATAATTTATTTATATTTTGATAATACAAAAATAAATTTGTGATTATAGTTTCAAGAAAATCTAGTTTTTGGATTATTACTGTAATATATTATCTTAATCTTAAATATTTCAAACAAATATAGAAATTTATATATATTTTAAAATTTGAAAGAAATATTTATTAATAAAACATACTTTGTTATGTATTTATAGCCAATCGTCCCATAAATATATTTGTTTACTATTTCAGTAATAATAATAATAATAAATTAGATTTTATTTAAAAACAGTTTTTTTATTAAAATTTAAATGGTAATACAAAATAATTACTACATTAAATGTGCAAGAGTAATTTGAAGAGAAAATATTAGATTTTAAACAAATAATCTTTTAATTATGAACATAGAGTGACATGTATTTTGATGGATACTGAGGAAGATCGGACCCCTTCTTTTTTGTTTGATTGCTTTTCCTTTTTACTGTTCAAAGAACAAGTACTTTTGTTAAGTGTATACGAACTTTATTTGAGAAATGAGATTGATATTGATATTGATATATAGTAGTTATCTATCGAGATACTATGCAATAATAAGATCTTGCTTCGGACGAGTCATGGGCATTTATCGCTTGGTTTATAGGTTTCTAATCTTAGAAAGTTGATTTATGCTTTATCGACTTATTTCATATCATGGTTTTGGGCGTTAAAAATGGGTGAGGTTTACTTTTCCTTATTAGGAAAAGGAAAGGAATTAGAATCTTAAGATAAGAATTATCGCAGATTGATCAGAACAAATAGATGTAACAAATAAATATAAATAAATATAATTGGGTATTATGTCAATTCCATACAATATATGAAATTAATAGACACATATATATCATATGAACAGACTGTTGTAGATTGATCTATAGAATCTATCTTTATTCTAGATCAAAACTTTATAGAATAAGAGATCGATAGTATGGTAGAAAGAAGGATTCATCTATTTCTTTCTTAATATACTATCATATCAAATTCATAGAGTACTGCAATTAAAGTCTGGCATTTTATTTCATTGATTTTTTGGATATATAAGTTTGTAAAGTAGTTGTTAGGATTGCAAAATGTGTGGAAAGCCATCTAAAGGGTTGAATATACCGTTAAAAAAATTTAAAAACTCAATTGGTTGAAGTTTAAAATTACCTTTACAAAGCAAATTGCAATAATATCATGTTAATGTTGATTCTAGAGCTGTCAAAATGAGTGATCTAGCACCAACCGCCATCAAATACATCATGACAGGTCGAGCTACCGATTTGAAGGGTTGAAAAAATGTCATACCAACACTACCTTTGGGTCATGTAGACTAACCCACCACCAAAAATAGATCAAAAAGCTAAAGAAAAAAATCAACCATAGTTATATTCCATAATCCATATATTATCAGTTAAATTTAGCCAAATAGTTCAACAATCAATATCATTAATACAATTGTTAATACACATGCCGAACTGAAATATGGGATTCCTAACTATTTTGAAGCAAAGTTTCCGTATGGAAAGTGGAAGAAACCAAGAATAAGAGGTATCCTTTTTTCATAAATCACTCGAGAAGAGAATTCGGGGCTAACAAGTGAATAAGTGTAGAGGAAATCAAACAGGCTGTGTAGAGCTGTGCGGGTTCAAGAAGTCCAGATCCTGACTGTTTTAGTTTCAACTTTTTACAAAAATCTTGGACTATGATGCACGGTGCAGTGTCTGACATTTATATGACACTGACATTTCTCGGACGCGTGTCGGACAAACTATGTGATGTGTCCTTAATTTTTTTATAAAAATAAAATCGAACATCCGTGTCGGATACTCCCTTCAAAATGGGACACCCGTGTCGTAGGCGACCGGTGGGCGTGTTGGGCACATAAATGACACTTTTATGGGTTAATTGTACAATTTAAAAAGTTTTTTTTGGCTAAAATGAAATTTCATATATTAGTTAAACTTTATGTTAATTGAAGTAATATGCATTTGGTGTTAGTATATATAATACTATGATGCAACTTTACAACCATTAGCTAGAGAAGCAACACAAGCACATATTAATGCTCTCACTGTTACGAATTTTATTTTAACTGCTGAAATTAACCATATATCACTTGTTGGATATGTTATTAGGTGTGAACTACCTTTTTATACAAGCAGAACATGCTGGTTTTATTGTGCTTCGTCTTTACAACCCATATTTTTAAACATATTTCTAGGCACACACTAAAAAGAAATTGTATTGACGTATTTGTTGAATATAGAAATACATTGATTGAACATATTTCTAGTTTTCCTTGTAGGGTTAGCTTAACAACCTTTTTATTTAGACAAGTGTAAAAATCATATACATATCTTGTTGTCACTTGTCATTGGATTGATGATAATTGGTGTACGGCAAAAATGGATTTTATCTGTAGATGAGTTAGATTATGCACATATTGGTTATGTAATTGCTAAATATATATTCAATACATGTAAACATTATGGAATTCATGATACGATATTTTCAATCACATTAGACAACGCTGCGAATAACAAAGTTGCGATGCGTGATTTAAAGATCTATCTGAAATCAATGCTTGATGGTGTTTTTTTCATGTTAGATGTGCATGTCAATTGTATTATAATCAACAGGCAAGTGAATCATCGCAACAAAGGACTGTTGAAGAACAACCCCAAGCTCAAGAAGAAGATAACGCCAAAACAATACTTATCAATTATGAAGAGTGCTAAATATTAATACTTTTTATTTAGATTTTCAATTGTCATAAGTGTATAATTATTTGTATGTATTTATATTATGAAATGAAGAAGAAATATATTGAATTTGTGATGAATATTGTGGAAACATTTACAACATAAAAAAAATAAAAATTTCAAATATTTAAAGAAGTGTTCGAAAATAAAAAAAATTCAAAAATAAAAAAATTTAAAACATAACGAACCAAATCGGATCGATCCGGAATCGGTTGGAACCGGAACCGGATCCGTCCACTGTCATAAAGAGTTGCTTCGACATATCATCAGCAAGTTGGTCTAGATTATCCATTTCCGGATAGAAAATATAGCAACTTCGGGATCTCAAAGAAATGAATTAAAAGCTCAGCGAGTACCTACAGTAAAGGGGAGGAAAGCACAGCACAGAACACAAATTATCAAAGGTTAAAAAAGAAATAACTTTCCCCAACTTCAATCGAGACACGCACATCCCCCATCACGAATTAATAAGAGTATCGCCATCAGATAAAATTGTTGTATGGCATGAGCAATAGATCGAGACAAGGACTCGAAAAGAATTATTTTCAATCCATTTACACAGCTCTCATGTAATTCTGGGAGGTGGACCTCACAATGATGGCTTAACGATGACGAAATGAAAACTCTCAAAGGAGAGGGAGAAACTCTGACAAGAGAGAAAATTCTTTATCTTTGTAGGCTTTTGTGTTCACAGATTTTGGAAGTACTTGTTGGGAATTTGACCCTCCAAATTCACCCCCGGGATGCACCTTTTAATGGGAAAGCAAGTAAAATGAGAAATAATAACAACACAAGGATTTAACGTGGAAAACTCCCAAATCAGGAGAAAAACCACCATGACCAGAGAAGAAAATACACTATATGAAAATTATTACAACCACATAATTTCTCTTCTCACCCCAAACACACCCACAAAGCTTTTCCCACTAGCGACACTTTATAACTCACACCCCTCCCCTTACAAGAAAGACATCTAGTAAAATCTTTCTGATGTGGAAGCTCAGCCACAGCTGCAACCACAGAGCATACTAAGAATTTTACTAGATTCTAAAACAAGAGAGAAATGTATCTAAAGCCAAAAGTTGCTAGACAAGCTACTGACTGGTGCACTGAAACCAAAGGCCCCAAGCCTTCTTTTATACCCAAAAGTTTGGCCACTTTCCTTGCTTTTTCCAATGTGGGATAGAAAAGCCCAAACCCAACAATCTCCACCTTGTGGCTTTGTCGTCCCACAACACTCCACCTCAATGAAGATCATCCATAACGTCTGCTACCAACACTGCAAGATAGTCATAATTCTCAATCCAGAGAATTACCATGCTCCACCATAAAAGCATATCTCACTCAGAATAAGTCGTTCCAAGCATTTCACTTCGGCCCATGTCGAAAAATAAACTTGCTGAATAATTATGGTGCAACTCCCACGTTTTGGCTCTCCTGTAAGTTAATCAGCCATCGACATGAATTTCCACCACACACCCTGCATCAATGCCACACCGATGCCCAGGTGCAAAACTGTGGACCCACTAACATTTTACATCCTTTATCATGGCAACTTGGGGACAGCGGCATGCCATAAGGATGTACATGTCCTTTTTCATAGGACATCAAACGAGGAGACAATGTTAGCTTCGTTATCAGCATCTCCACTTGCTGATACAGAGCAATTTGCCGAACCCGCTCCAGCTCTCGGACAATTTTTCTTAATATGACCAGGTTGTCCACATCCCCAACAGGATTTCTTCACGGAGTTCTTCTTCTTCCAATTATGAGCCACCATTGCAAAACTTTCATGTGAGCCGTTACTCCCGCCAAGTCTCCTCTCTTCAGAAAGAAGCTTACCAGTAACCTCTGAGAAAATGATTTTCTCCTTTCCATGAATCAGTATCGGCTTCATGTGCTCATACGAACGTGGAAGAGACCAGATGAGTCTCAAGGCCTGGTCCTCATCATCAATTCTAACTCCAATGGATTCCAGCTCTGAAACAATGCCATTGAGAACGCTTAAATGATCTGAAATAGTAGTACCTTCATTCATTCGCAATGTATGAAACTGCTCTTTCAGATACACCCGATTTGAGACGCCCTTTGTCTGATACAACTCTTCCAGTTTTTCCTAGAGTTCCTTCGCCGTAGACATTCCATGCACATTTGCAAGAACATTTTTGGCCAGGCACAGACGGATAGCACTTGCTGCTCTCCAATCCAGATCCTCCCAATCTTCATTGCTCATTCCAGCTTTACCTGTTGCATTAGTCGTTCCACCAGTCGAACTAGTATCACTGTTGCTTTCAGGGAATACTCTGTCCTTCAACGCCTTGTGTAAACCAGACTGAATCAACACATCCCTGACTTGCACTTGCCACAAGCCAAAGTTGATTTTCCCATCAAATTTCTCCACATCAAATCTGACTGCATTTGAGACTCTGCTTCCCGACATCTTCTGATACTTTGATGAATTTTACCGTAGACCTGAATAGTACACACTAAGTAAGCTCCCAGGAAAGAGAGGATCTCGATCTTTCCTAGACAGAACTTAAAGGTTCCCAGGTAAATTGGTGGGGTCACAATGGTCCCACTTAAATACCAATTTTCCTAGACAGAACCTCCTTAGTCACTACGTATTCACCTACCACACCAAAGCTCCACCGCCGCAAAAGGACCTAGGCTCTGATACCACTTGTTGGGAATTTGACCCTCCAAATTCACCCCCCGGGATGCACCTTTTAATGGGAAAGCAAGCAAAATGAGAAATAATAACAACACAAGGATTTAACGTGAAAAACTCCCAAATCAGGAGAAAAACCACCAGGACCAGAGAAGAAAATACACTATATGAAAATTATTACAACCACATAATTTCTCTTCTCACCCCAAACACACCCACAAAGCTTTTCCCACTAGCGACACTTTATAACTCACACCCCTCCCCTTACAAAAAAGACATCTAGTAAAATCTTTCTGATGTGGAAGCTCAGCCACAGCTGCAACCACAGAGCATACTAAGAATTTTACTAGTTTCTAAAACAAGAGAAAAATGTATCTAAAGCCAAAAGTTGCTAGACAAGCTACTGACTGGTGCACTGAAACCAAAGGCCCAAAGCCTTCTTTTATACCCAAAAGTTTGGCCACTTTCCTTGCTTTTTTCCAATGTGGGATAGAAAAGCCCAAACCCAACAGTACTGGCTGCAATTCTTAATTGCTTACAATTCCCCGGTTAATATCATCACTATCCATTTCTCGTCTCAATTCCACTTATCATAATTTATTTGCTACCCCTTTAATCAATGAAAGCCGGATTTCAACCATTTTCCAAAGAAAATTAATTTTCAAAATTTAAAATATTAAATAATGAAGCTATAAATAAATGGCAAAAACATACTTTAAGCGTATTTTAGTGCTTCCAACGAGGAAAATGGTTTGTGTATTTTTTCCCCTCCTCAAACTCCAATATCCAAACATAACTTTGGGATTTTATTCTGTTCTTATACGAGACACTTAAGAGACTAGGATATCCACTCTTCTTATTTATAAGGTCGAACCTCAGAAAAGAACATTTGATTTTCAGGTGTCCTGTAATGTGAGAGTAAAAATGGGTCGTCCTTGTAGACAGAAAGTTGTTCGGACTATGTCATATGTATCAACATCCGGCTTGGAAGAGATCCAAAATGAGTGTTTTTTGCATGCTTTATCAATGGGTATATTATGGTAATCCTAAAAATACATTGGTAAATTTCCAAATTACTCATTAAGCTGTCTGTGTTAGTTTATTAACACACGGGCTTCTTTGGGTCTATTTGAGCTAAAAGTGGAAATGATTTATCAAAATATAGAACCACATGAAGATATAGTTTTTGGACGTACCATGAGCGTTTTACAAGGCTTCAGTCACCGCGGATGAAGGTGCAACCAAAACATTTTACACAAGGAGAGACTGAATGGGTTAATATATGATATGATCCATCTTGTTTACACACATTCCCGGTTTAGTCCCTCTTGTTTGCACTGACCCGATTTAGTCCCTCTAATTTTCTAATTTGTCTCAAATCAGTCTTAACCGTTAGATGCACCATTAAAACTAACAAAGATGGCTGAATCGGGTCACTTAAAACTTCAGAGACTGAATCGAAAATTGATGATTAAGAACTATTTTGTATATCAATATGCTATTGATTTTTCTTTTCTTTTTGTTTGAGTGAAAAAATGGTTTTATGTAGAATTTAATATATTATATTATTATTTAAATAAAATAATTTTAAAATAAAATTACCAAAATAATAAATAAAGTATCCATATTAACTATTTTAATAATTTAAAGAATTAAGTCATCCAATCTTTTTAAATGAGCCGAATCAGTCCCAAATATTTGTACTAATTCCCAATTCAATCCCTAAAGTTTTAAGTGGCCCGATTCAGTCAATCTCTATTAGTTTTAACGGTGTATTTAACATTTAGGATTGATCTGGGACAAACTAGAAAACTAAAGGGACTAAATCGGGTCAGTACAAACAATAAGGACTAAATCGAGAATGAGTGCAAACAAGAGGGACCATATCATGTATTACCCCGAAACGAATATATAACTCTCTGTATAATAATATTATAAAAATTAAGAACGTCTGTTGATGTGAGCAAGTTGACCATGAAATTTCCTTAATATTCTATCGAGTTTGCAACACATTTTTATTTTATTTTACATTTTTACTGTTAGCATGATCACACAACAATAGAAGTCCAATGCTCTCATTTCTTTATGCCCCTGTTTTATAGAATGAAGCGCAGGCGTGCCATAATTTGTTATTAAAAACTTGTGTATGCAGATACATCGGATTCAGAAGCACATCTTCATTGATGTTTGGGATTCCAGAAGAGTTTGCATTCTACTGTATGCTATCTTTGCTGAAATACTGTTTTGGGGCGTTAAAATGTTGCTAAGTTGTTTCTAGTCAAGACTTTAAACAATATCACAACCGTACTGAACAATGTTCGGGGATTTTTAACCTGTTGATATTGATTTTTCTTCCTGATTCAAAATGAGATCGTCTCGAATGAAATTTTCAGACCTCAATGTAGTATACAAAGTTCCATGTAAAATAATTAAAGTATAACTAACAAACCTTGATTCACAGTTGAGGGTGCGGTGCGGGGGTTTGAAGACATGAATTGAAGTGAAATGGCAAATATCTTCCAACTTGTAACTACAAAACCATCAACATGGAGATAGCACCCAAGGCAGATTAAAACAACCAAATCCTACAGAAAGTCTATCATTCCCCAAAACCAAATATTCATACATCAAGACAGGCATAATTCATAAATGAATAACCTGGGTACTTGAAACAGGAAAAAGGTGTAAAGATGTGTCCCAGAAATCAAATTAACACAGTAAATGGAGAACAGTAACCAGAACAATAAAACTATAAAATAGCATCTCTGGTTAGACCAACAAGATTATAATAATTGTCCAACAAGCACGACGATACTAGACAAAAACCAAACAAATCGAATTGGGAAAACATTACACTGAAGATACTCTCTTGGATCAATCCTCCTCCTCGGCCTCATTCTCAGCAATATTGAAGTACCTCAATTCATACACACTCCGATCTTTGTTGGAAGCTATAACTCGAAGCCAATCACGCACATTATTCTTCTTCAGATATTTCTTTGTCAAGTACTTCAAATACCTTATCAACACAAGCAAACAAGGCACAATGATGAAAGTACTACAAGGCATAATGCAAATGCTGGCTATGCCTATGTGGGGCTTTGCAAGAGACCATTCAACAATTCCACAACAACTTTTTATTCTGCTTTTCTTAACTAATAGGTGCGGTGGAAGATGAGAATGAAATGGTCCCAATTGATTGACAAGAAATGGTCCTAACATCCAAATCCTACAGTATAGCAACAGATACAGCGGGTTGTGACAACGTTACACACAAATAGCATAGTTCATTTCCTAAACATGGACAATACCGCGCACTATGTGCATAAAATTTATTCAAAGAGCTGCTCAGCATATTTAGGAAATTTCTTTATTCCCACTGCACCAGTCACAAGTGATGAAAGCATCAGATATATACATCAGTAACACCACCAGAGAATTTCCATTTTGTAAATAAGAATAAAATCGTTTCCATTAAAGGGCAAAACTCAATACGATTATTATAGAGGTCTCAGCCTCACTATAACACTACAATCTTCGGTTTAAATCCTTCTATTTGCATTTATTTGTTATCCTCTCTGCTGCCATAAATATAGTCTATAAAGTAGGTCAGGAAATAGTTGATACGATTGCTTCAACATGCTTCCACGAAACAAGACCAACACAAAAAGTTTTAAAAAAATTTAATTAATTCGTGGGTTTAAATGAAGCTACCTCTTGGAGAAGTTTGTGTCATTAGCAGTAACGGTGATCTTGGTTTTATCCCGGGTGACAGTAACGGTGTCTCCGAGAGCCCCTGGCTTCCCGCCGACCTTGATGCGCTCCTGAAGGAACTTTTCCAGTGAGGCGATGTCCATGATCTTGTCCTCAACCGGCTTCGCGCAGTCGATAACAAACGTCGCCGCCTTCTTTTTCCCCCCTTTCTGAGCCCCAGCACCCACTCCTTTACTCAGCTTCGCCATCGCCGTTTAACTTCTATGAAATCAAAAACTATTCACTTCCAAAAACAATCGAGATTAAAATGACAGTTAAAATAATGAGAGTCGCAGAGGAAACAGACCTGGAGAAGATAGGAACAACGCCGAGCAGAGATTAGAAAGGAATTAGGGTTTATATCAACTACTCGTGGCCTTTCAAATTTGGGCCTAACTTTATAATACAACACGTCGCTTGCCCAAACATCGAGCTTTAAAGCCCAATATTACACTATAAATTTAAGCATGCTTAGTGACAATTTAAGGAAAACAATAACTTTAATATTTAGTATAATCTTAATTACATCCAACCAAATATAAAGCTGTCAATTTCGGTTGTGCCAAGGGTTCGGGCCGTAGGGTTGGCCCAACCCAACACACAAAGTGGACTGATTTAACATTTTTTTAACCCCATTTGAAAGTGGGTCAAAATAGATTAACCTATTTGGATTATGGGTTGGGTCAGATTAGCTCGCGGGTTAAGCTTAAAACTTAGATCTTGTATTTTATATGTAGATAATGGAAGTATTAAAATAACTTTATCTGATTATGGATCAAATATTCTAGAGATTATTGCTAAAAATAAGCATGAATGGATGAAGAAGGAGAAGTAGAAGATGAAATGATATAATATTAATGGTTGATGAAATGTGAAAAACTTTGTATTATTTATTTAGTTTTGTTAGACTTTGTTAAATTTATGTACTTTTAATATTTTTTAAGTTAATGATATCGATTGCTGAACTATATGTTCAAATGTTATAGATAGTATATGGATTATTAATAATTTTACTTCACGAAAACTTAATAAAATTATAATTTTTTTATCTATTTTTATTTTTTGGCGGTTCGCCCGCCTAACCCGAAACCCGACTCAGGTTGGGTCGGTTGGTTTTTTTTCAACCCACATAGAGATGAGCCTAAACAGGCTGGCCCATTTGGTTGCATGTTTGAGTGGGTTGGCTCAGGTTAACCCAAATTGACAGCTATAACTAGATATAGATAAAATAATACAAAACAATAATAAATTTAAGACTACAATAGTATCTGGTTAAACTTATTTTAGAATATTTATAAGTTAGTTTTAGGAGTTAATAAGTTAAAATATTTTATTTTAGAATCGTTAACATTTTTAGGGTTTATTCGATGTTAGGGGGGTAGCAGTGGTCCCCCCTTAAATTTTTTTTTTTTAATTTTTAGAATTTAATATATTATAATAATTTAAATAATTATAAAAAATATCATTAACTTATAAAAATTATTATTTAATTTATTAAAAAAATTATTTAATTTATCAAAACGAAAATAATTAATTTCTAAATTGATGATATATTTGATAGAAATTATTATTTAATTTATTTAAAAAATAAAGTTGTCAAGATTGACTAAAAATCTAAAATTGATGACATTTATTGAATATAAACTAAATAAGTTATTTTAATAATTGATGATATTTTTTTATAATTATTTAATTTATCTTGTGAAAATTGATCTTTATGTAGAATTTAAAACCTTAAAAAAGGGGATAATAAATATTGACCATGATATCTTATTTGGTCCAGTTTTTTATGAAACAAATTTGGTCATTTTGTAAGAAGATTGTAAAAATAGTCTTTAGGCAAAAATTGCAAGTGAAGTCAAATTGAAAAATACCAATCAATCTAATAAAGGGGATAATACATGATATAGTCACTCTTAATTCTTTAAATACTTAATTATTATAGTAATTATTATGGATATTATATTTATAATTTTTTGACAATTGTTTGTAAACTTATTTTAATTACATAATTATATAATATATTAAATTCTACATAAAACATTTTTTCACTCAAACAAAACAAAAGAAAAATCAATAACATATTGATATACGAAATATACTTCGATGATTAGTTTACTTATTAAACAAAATATAGTTTTGACTTCATTAATTTATATCTATCAAATATATCATCAATTTAGAAATTAATTATTTTATTTTTGATAAATTAAATAAATAACAAAAGAAAAATCAATAACATATTGATATACGAAATATACTTAGATGGTTAGTTTACTTATTAAACAAGATATATTTTTGACTTCATTAAATTAAATAATAATTTCTTTCAAATATATCATCAATTTAGAAATTAATTATTTTATTTTTGATAAATTAAATAATTTTTTTGATAAGTCAATGATATTTTTTATAATTATTTAAACTATTATAATACATTAAATTCTAAAAAGTAAAGGGGGGGACCACTGCTCCCCCCATAGCATCGAAAAATATCAAAAATAAAATAATTAATTTCTAAATTGATGATATATTTGAAAGAAATTATTATTTAACTTAATGAAGTCAAAAATATATCTTGTTTAATAAGTAAACTAACCATCGAAATATATTTCGTACATCAATATGTTATTGATTTTTCTTTTGTTATTTATTTAATTTATCAAAAATAAAATAATTAATTTCTAAATTGATGATATATTTGATAGATATAAATTAATGAAGTCAAAACTATATTTTGTTTAATAAGTAAGTATATTTCGTATATCAATATGTTATTGATTTTTCTTTTGTTTTGTTTGAGTGAAAAAAATGTTTTATGTAGAATTTAATATATTATATAATTACATAATTAAAATAAGTTTACAAACAATTGTCAAAAAATTATAAAATAATATCCATAATAGTTACTATAATAATTAAGTATTTAAAGAATTAAGAGTGACTATATCATGTATTATCCCCTTTATTAGATTGATTGGTATTTTTCAATTTGACTTCACTTGCATTTTTTGCCTAAAGACTATTTTTACAATCTTCTTACAAAATGACCAAATTTGTTTCATAAAAATTGGACCAAATACGTTATCATGGTCAATATTTATTATCCCCTTTTTTAAGGTTTTAAATTCTACATAAAGATCAAATTTTCACAAGATAAATTAAATAATTATAAAAAAATATCATCAATTATTAAAATAAATTATTTAATTTATTTTAAATAACTGTCATCAATTTTAGATTTTTAGTCAATCTTGACAACTTTATTTTTTAAATAAATTAAATAATAATTTCTATCAAATATATCATCAATTTAGAAATTAATTATTTTATTTTGATAAATTAAATAATTTTTTTGATAAATTAAATAATAATTTTTATAAGTTAATGATATTTTTTATAATTATTTAAATTATTATAATATATTAAATTCTAAAAAAAAAAAAAAATTTAAGGGGGGGACCACTGCTCCCCCTAGCATCGAATAAACCCATTTTTAGATAAACAATATAATAGATCTTAAATATATTGATATGTTTGGCATCATACATACCGAAAATATATGATACTATAAAAATAATATAAATATAATAAAACCTTTATAAATTAATAGTATTTAATCCTATTAATTTAACGAATAATAAATAATCGATAAATTCATAATTAATAATTTATAGATTAATTAATGCAATAACTTATTATTAACGGTGTTACAAAATGGAATAACTTATTATTCACGGTGTTACAAAATGGTTATGCTCCTAAGAGACTATTTTGGTAAATCATGATATTTAAAAAATATAAACATGCACAATTTAAATTATGAGTATCGTTTTAATAAACGAACATATATATGTTCAACATTTTAATAGAAAAATGACTTGTAGAAAAGTTATTTTGGTTGAGGATAATTGTCATGCTCATCCAAATATTATTGAAGGGTTGTAAAATGGTGAATTATTTTTATCTTGCCACCAAATATAACATCAAGGATTCAACATTGTGATGCATGGATTATACGAGCTTTTAAGACTTATTATCGTCGATCAAAGTCTTTTAGTGGGTTATGAAGTAGGAGAGACAAATCCAAAGAAGATAAATGTTTTAAATGCAATTTCAGCTTGTACTATAAATGTTTATGCAAATGCAATTGTAAATTGCTTTCGTTATTATAAACTTCGGTAAATTGCTTTCGTCATTGTAAACTTTAGAGAATTTGGAAGAACCGTTAAATGGTGATGTCACTCAAACCACAGAGTTGATCTTAAATGGTGATGTCACTCAAACCACAGAGTTGATCGTAATATGAATTGAAGTCAAATATCTATTGAACTACCCTGAAAAAAATTACATGAATGCAAAGATGTTGAATGACGAGCAGTTAGTTGAAAGTGTAGTGAGGACTGATAAAGGTAATGAAGTTGCAGATGATAGTTCTACTAGCCCTATTCTCGAAAGGATGTCATTGAATATTTTTGTTGAGTTATGAGAAAACCAAGCCACGAGTTCTTACTATGTCAAGAAAAAGTTCAAAATGACATCAATTTCAACAAGAAACAAATAACAAATGAGTCATATTTTTTATCATTTTGCTGTTCTTGTTCAAGCGACAGTTTGCTATAAAGTGCAAGCTACTTATTATTACGAGTAAGAAAGAAATTGATCTTGAATATATTGGGAGAATATGACATATTTTCATCTCATCACATTTTGATCATTTGACTTGGTAGTTTGTCAAGACCTGTAGTGATCACTAAGCCCCTTTTTGCACAATAAACTTCTAATCGTTGGAGAGTCGAATCATTATATTATGTATGTTTCATTGAATCTTTGCCATTGTTTTCCGAATTGTATTTATGTTGTGGAAATTGCATATAGATCATGTACAAGGATGGGGACAGGAATTGTAGGAAGGAGGTGAAAAAAAAAAAAACACAAAAATGCAACGCAAATTTTTTTTAAGAGGTCAAATAAAACAAATTAAAGGGGGCGAACTGCATTTTTCGGGGGTAAAGATGCAAATTTTTTTTAAAAAAATATTTTTTTAGGGTAAAAAATTTTTTTTTTTGGACAACATACAAATTTTCACCAATAAACCGAATCGAACCACCCCCAAAATATATCTGTGTATCAAGGAAAAATGGTGAGATGACTCTACTTGTAGGCGAATCCACTCCGACGCTCAAGTCAGTGTAGGTTTCAATGAAAAAGTATTGAAACGGTGAACTTTTGCATAAGTGATTGTATACCTGAATGATGGTTATGGGCCATCTATTTATAGACGCGGAGTGTCAATAAATATAGGAAGAGTTCCAGTCAATATGAAATTGTATTGTATATGACAACTATATCCATGTTTAACCCAAGAATATTGAGAGATATCTTCAAAATTTAAACAAAGATATTATGAGATTTGGCATGATTATTTACCATATCGTCACTGTGAATAATATTAATAAGAATACTTCTCTATAATAATTTTAAATTGATGGTCGAACCCTCCTTCGATAATTTTTCAATGATACTTACCATACGCGACTCTTTAGACAATTTATCCCATTCATATGCAACACTGGATCTATTTAAGTATTGAATGTCTTCACCAAGACCCTGCTACCTGGATCTTGAAAATAACTTCAAATCTCTTAAGTTTTAGACTCCACTTCATCCATGTTGGATCCCACATAAGACATTAGTCATTTCTAATTATTGAGAAGCAAAGTCGTGTTTTACTATTCAAGTTTATTAAGTATCTGTAGCGATTTTAACATTTTAAATTCTTGCATATAAATAGTTTTCAGTTTAGCAGTTGTAGTCGGTTAACTTTTACAGAAATGGAAATGTTTCATTTCCACAAAAATGCTCTGAAGCTTAACATGGTACCAGAGTCGATCTTTTTGGGAAATTTTTTTTTTGATTTCATCTCCTTAGATTGAAATTATTAATCGATTGATTTCATTCTCGATCGAATTTTTTTTTCCCGCGATTTCTTCGCGTATTACTGATCATTTTTGCTTCGTATTACTGATCATTTTTGCTTCGCATTTACTTCGTGAGTTTTGTTCGAAGTTTGCTGAGATTCGTGCATCGATTCCTTCGCAATGTCCACTTCCAGTTTTTCAACTTCTACAACAGTCCATGCAATTGATGTAAGTAATCCTCTTTGCATTTCTCCTGTGGAATATGCCAGGTCTTCAATTGATTTCGGAGCAACTTGTTGAAACTGAGAATTATAGTATATGTAGTAGAGCTTTGTTGATTGCTTTACGTGCTAAAAATAAATTAGCATTTATTGATGGCACTTGTAAACTACTGAGATAGGTGCGAGCACGTTTTGCAGTGGGAGGGATATAATGCGATTGTATTGTCGTGGATTATGAACGGCGTTTCAAAAGAAATACTTGGTGGTATTGTGTACTCTACGGATGCATCAGTTGCGTGGAGTGATTTGAAGGAGAGATTTGATAAAATTAATGGATCCAGGATTCTCCTTGCATCGTGAAATTGGATAGCTTACACAGGGTAATAAGGATATTTCTACCTATTGTTCGAAGCTACGTCAGTTGTGGGATGAATATGCATCTTTGGTGACATTGCCTTCCCGCGAATGTGCATCTGCTCGAAAATACCTTGAACACGACCAGCATCAGAAACTCTTGCAGTTTCTTATGGGATTAAATGAATGTTATTCCAACATCAGAAGCCACATGTTGATGATGAATCCTCTGCCTTCTGTGGCTCAAGCATTTGCGATGATTTAGCATGAAGAGTCTCATAGGTCTTTGTTGACTACTGCTGCACCTATGATGGAAGGAACTAACTCAACATTTTATTCAATGTGAAGAAAATCTGATGACAACAAAAAGGAGTTGATCAACTGTGATTATTGGAATTGGACGGGCCATAGCAAATCCAATTGCTTTAGATTGATAGGCTATCCACCGGGGCATCGACTATACAAAGGACAGAATACATGAGGAGGCTCGTAAGTCAGGAAAGATGGACAGAGGCATGTCCAATTCGAAGCCAACGCCACTTTACCATCAACTGATGTGAAAGGACTCGAAGGAGAATGTTGATGAGGTGCAGAGTGCTTTATTTACTCCTGCATAGTATGAAGAAATCTTAAAGCTCCTTAACAGCAACCAATTACATGCCAGAGATAACACACATGCAGTGAACATGACAGGTAACTCACTTGCTCATTCTACTGCTTTGTATTCGAAATGAATAGTGGACACTGGTGCAAATAATCACATCCTTGGTAATGTTATTCCAGTGCCTGATTCCTTTTTGTATAATGCTTCCGATGGTTCAGTGCAATTGCCTAATGGAACTAAAGTTGAGGTTCCAAAAGTAGGTTCGATAGCCATGTCCCCTACCATCATTCTGCAACACATTCTTTCATTAAATTTCAAACTGTTATATATCTCCAAGTTCTCTGAAGATCATCATTGCTTCGTAATTTTTTACCCACAATTTTGTATATTTCAGGACCAATGGAATGGGAAGTAATGGGGATTGGTAGAGAGAGCAATGGCTTGTACTTTGTCTATTCAACGAGTTTCCATCATAGCACTATACATTCGGTTAGTTCTACTTCTTTATTTTCAAAACATTGTAGTGTTCCTTCTTTGAATAATACTACTTGTGTTGTTAATGAGATCATTTGGCACGAACGGTTGGGCCACATCTCTGTATCCCGTACGAAAAATTTGCCTTTTTTGTCATCTAAATTTTTGTTGCCTCATTGTAAAATCTGTCCAGTGTCTAAACATACAAGAGCTTCTTTTCCTACATCTCGAAGTACCTTTTCAACAGCTCCATTTGAATTGGTACATATGGATGTATGTGGTTCATTTAACACCTCAACTTATTGATCAAACATTTCATAGCTCTTATCCAAATCAGTTCTCAACAACCATTAGAACAAACAACGTTCTTCCAAGCAGAGTTGAATGATGTGCTGCTTACTTTGGGCATTATTCATCAAAGTTCTTGTCCTTATACCCCTTAACAAAATGGTATTGTTAAGAGAAAGCATCGACATATTCTTGAAATTGCTCGGTCTTTGAAATTCCAAGCGCAACTTCCACATAAATATTGGGGTGACTATGTCTTGACAGGTATCTTATTAATCGAATCCCCACGCCTTTACTCTTTCATAAATCACCATTTGAGATGTTATTTAGCAAAGTTCCGTCCTACAATCATCTTGGGTGTTTGGATGTTTATGTTATCCATCCCCTTAGCAGTTACCTACAAGATATTGATGCTTTGGAAGCTAACCATACTTGGGATGTGGTTGATTCGCTTCATCGAAAGGAAGCTATTGGGAACAAGTCGGTTTAATAAGGTGAAGTATCATGCCGATGGTAGCATTGATCGTTTTAAAGCGAGATCGGTGGCTAAATGTTACACACAAGTTCCAGGATAGATTTTCAGGACACTTTTTCTCTCGTGGCTAAAATAGTAACAATGCGATGTTTGTTGAGTGTTGCTGTTGTTTTAAAAGGCCACTTCATCAAATGAATGTCACTAATGCATTCATTCAGGGGGAGTTGACGGAGGAGCTATACATGCAAATGTCGCAAGGACTAGGGGGAGTTCAAAGTGTGTAGATTGCTCAAATCCTTGTATGGCCTTAGACAAGCCTCAAGACAATGGAATCATAAATATGGCTGGATTATGATCGAGGCTAGTTTTAAGCTGTCAAAACTTGATCACTCATTATTTGTCAAGAATGAAGGAACTAGTTCTATAATATTGCTAGTTTATGTGGACGACATTGCGATCACCTGAAATGATGATGTTTCCATATCAAAGTTAAAGAAGTATTTGTATTCAGCAATTCAAATCAAGGACCTAGGGCCCTTAAAAGTATTTCCTTGGGATTGAGATTGCTAGATAGAAGAAAGACATTGTTCAAATGAAGTATGTGCTTGAATTAATAGCTGTGGCTGGATTGAGTGGCTCGAAGCCTCAAGAGACTCTAGTGGAGCAGAAATTTGAAGCGTACAATACAAGAATTTGACTTGATTATATCAAGGGAGAATGAGAGAGATGAATTGCTGAAGGATCCAGCTCAATATCGAAGGTTGATTGAGCGTTTGATATATCTAACAGTCACAAGGCCCGACATATGTTTTGCAGTACAAACATTGAGCCAATTCATTAACAATCCAAAAACTTCTCATATGGATGTAGTGTTGGGAAAATAACGACATATTTTCTCTTGTCAGATATGTGGAGCAAAATATAAATGCGGAATAAAAAACACACGAGATTTATGTGGTTCGGCAAAAATAAGTCTACATCCACGGGACTGCTGCAGAAGAAAAATATACGCGTTTTTACAAACAATGACAACACTCAATCTGAAAAACACTCAGAAAATTATACAGCAATTTTCTCTCATTAGTATTTTTACTTTGATTGCACTGTGTTGTATTTTTTTCTTTCTAATTTTTTATGTGTTTTCATAATGATATAACACATCTATTTATAGGAAATTTTCCACGAAAAATTCTGTCCAATTTTTCTTCACCCGGTGCAAAAGTCTTCAACACACATTAATTGATATTTTGACAATCTGGCCAATTGCATTCAATCACGCATTGTTGCTTTTCCAATTTTCAAACTTTGCTTTTGTCTTTTAACAAATTTTCTTTTGCATATTTTCTTCTGTGGGACCTGAGTGTCTTTGACTAACAATCTCCCATTTGAAAACTGATCTCAATCTGTCTTCACACCTTGATCAATGCAGCAGCCTCTTCTGGTATGTCAATCTAGCAAGCCAACTGAAGTTGAGCACAACTTCAGTTTATCAATGGTCACCACCTTTGTTAGCACATCATCCTCAAGCAGAGACATGATGAAATGATAACGGAGACCAATGTGTTTTGTTCTAGAGTGAATGTTGAATTCTTTGCCAGATGTATTGCACTCTGACTATCACTATACAAAACATTCTTCTTCTGGTTGAATCCCAGCTCTGTTAACAAACCTTGAAGCCATATCAACTCTACACTGGCTTCTGTCACTGCAACATACTCAGTCTCTGTAGTGGATAAAGCTACAATCTTTTGTAGTTCTCCTTTTCCAAAGTACAAACACTTATTTGTAGTGCCTCGTAGATACCTCAAAATCCACTTAACTGCTTTCCAATGAGCCTCCTGGATTTGACATAAACCTGCTGACAACTCCCACTGCATGGCCAACGTCTGGCCTTGTACAGACCATTGCGTACATCAAACTCCCAATGGCTGAAGCGTAAGGAACTTTAGCCATGAATTCTTTTTCTTCCCCCATCTGAGGGCACTGGTCCTTGGATAGACGAAAATGACTAGCCAAAGGCGTGCTAACTGTCTTGGCGTCGCCCATGTTGAATCTCTGCAAAACACGATTGATGTACTCCGCCTGAGATAACTGCAAAATTCCATTTTGCTTATCTCTTGTGATTTGCATTCCAAGTATCTTTCTTGCTGGACCCGAGTCCTTCATGTCAAATTCTTTTAATAAACTGTTGTTTCAAGTTTCTGATCTCGTCCATATCAGAACCAGCTACTAACACACAATCGACATAAAGTAGCAAAATGATGTATCTGGACTTATATTTCTTGAAGTAGCAACAATGGTCGGCGTTGCACCTCTGGAAACCTTACTTGTGCATAAAGCCGTCAAACTTCAAGTATGCCTTGGAGCTTGTTTCAGGCCATACAAGCTCTTTTTCAATTTGCACACCTTATTCTCCATCCATTTCTCTGTGAAACCTTCTGGTTGAAACATATAGATCTCCTTATCAATGTCTCCGTAAAGAAACACAGTCTTCACGTCCAATTGCTCAAGATGGAGGTTTTCACTGGCAACAATATTCAATACAGTCCTAATAGTATTGAGCTTCACAATTGGAGCAAAAATTTCCGAGTAGCCAACTCCTTGTTTTTGCTTGTAATGCCTCGATTTGTTTTATATACGTGTGATATGATTATGGTGTAATTATATCACTTGGCGGTATGATAATGGGGGTTCGGGTGGAACCAAGAATGAATTAATACATGTATGAAATGATATATGGCAAGGGCAAGGAATGAAACATGGTGTACAATGAGTTAATAACATATAAAGTCATGAACTAGTAGGCATTTGAATATGCATGTGAATTGAATTTGAATTGGAGTTGCATTTGAATTTGGATGTCATCTTCATGTACATGTTCCTTAATATGTCATTAACTCCAAATGATATGAGAACAAGTGGTTTAGGGAAACTAATGACCTTATATCAAGGCGATTTAGGGAGGAGAATCACATAGTTCTCATTTTACACCTACTAAAACACTACACAAGCTCCTCTCCATCTCTTTCAAGTTCTTGTTGGTTTGAGCTTGGGCTTCACTTGTAAATTGAGCTAGGAGGGTGTGTGAAGTGAAATTATACCATCTTGGTAAGAAATTCATGGTTTTATACTTGATTTATGTCATTGGTGTTGATGTAGGAGAAGTAGCATATCAAATATTCATGTGAAGAAGCATAACATGTTTATATGCTAGTAATTGGATTGTAAGATGGGGGAAACATGTTGTTATAGTATGAGAGAATGCATGAAACTTATTTACATGTTAAATTTCGAGTTGTAGGAGAAGAGCTAGGAAGATAAGTTCAAAATCGCCATGTTCTGAACTTTCTGGACATCGGCGATCGATCGCGAGCTTTGTGGCGATCGATCGCCGAGACAGGGCAAAATATAAGGCGGTTTATACATGTAGCGATCGATCGGTGAAAATGTGGCGATCGATCGCGAGCAAACAGAACACTTTGGCGATCGATCGCCAAGTTGTTGCGATCGATCGCGAGGAGACAGAATGTTTTGGCGATCGATCGGTGCTGGTAGCGATCGATCGGTGCTTTGGAAAATTGAAAAATGTTATATTTTTGTAGAATTTGATTTTAATGCCTATGATAACATGATATATTGTTGGCATTGTTGTAGCATCATGGGACGGGACAACGAGGCACTTAGCCAGTGACGCCTAATTTAACTCGTTTGTGTCGCAATACAGGTACGTGTTGACGTACGGAGTATAGATATTATGTGATGATGATGTTATGGTTTTGATATCATATGATTTATGTTATCTTTGTGTCATATGATTGGTAGTATCATATGCATATGCATACATGGATTTCATATGATTGAGATGGATGCCTTGATAGATATGTGTATATGCTTTGGTGAGATCATTGCCTTGATAGATATGCGTGGTGTGGTATATGCTTTGGCTGGGATCGTTGCCACGATAGATATACTACATATGCTTTGGCTCGAGAGACATACGCCTGGTTTGGGTATATGCTCTGGCTATTATCACAGATGAGTATGGTACTATGATATGTGCTGCTAATATGAAGATGTGATGTGGTTCCACTGACATATTGAGCTGAATAGGCATATCATATGGGGCTCGTGATAATAGGGTGATTGTTGAGACATGTCATGACATAGTGCATTTGTTGATGCATGATACAGAACATTCACATTAGATGATTTTATTGTGCTTTATCATTGATGTTATTGTTTTGATATTGCACTGAGATAGTTGTTATCTATACTCACGTTGTGTGAATGTTTCTGTAGGGACTCATAGACGTTGGGAGACGGGATGTGAGTCATTTTCCGCTGCGAGCTGAACCATTGCCTAGGAATTATCTTGTAGTAGGTTGTTGTTGTACATATGATGTGTAGTTGGTAGGTTTTTATAACAACTGTAACAACTTATCTAGTAAGATACTCTTAATCAGTGTATGTTATTACTTAATTCAGACTCACAGATGTATGTTAAGATAATACATAATGGATTAAGTAACAATTGTAATGCCTCGATTTGTTTTATATACGTGTGATATGATTATGGTGTAATTATATCACTTGGCGGTATGATAATGGGGGTTCGGGTGGAACCAAGAATGAATTAATACATGTATGAAATGATATATGGCAAGGGCAAGGAATGAAACATGATGTACAATGAGTTAATAACATATCAAGTCATGAACTAGTAGGCATTTGAATATGCATCTGAATTGAATTTGAATTGGAGTTGCATTTGATTTTGGATGTCATCTTCATGTACATGTTCCTTAATATGTCATTAACTCCAAATGATATGAGAACAAGTGGTTTAGGGAAACTAATGACCTTATATCAAGGTGATTTAGGGAGGAGAATCACATAGTTCTCATTTTACACCTACTAAAACACTACACAAGCTCCTCTCCATCTCTTTCAAGTTCTTGTTGGTTTGAGCTTGGGCTTCACTTGTAAATTGAGCTAGGAGGGTGTGTGAAGTGAAATTATACCATCTTGGTAAGAAATTCATGGTTTTATACTTGATTTATGTCATTGGTGTTGATGTAGGAGAAATAGCATATCAAATGTTCATGTGAAGAAGCATAACATGTTTATATGCTAGTAATTGGATTGTAAGATGGGGGAAACATGTTGTTATAGTATGAGAGAATGCATGAAAGTTATTTACATGTTAAATTTCGAGTTGTAGGAGAAGAGCTAGGAAGATAAGCTCAAAATCGCCATATTCTGAACTTTCTGGACATCGGCGATCGATCGCGAGCTTTGTGGCGATCGATCGCCGAGACAGGGCAAAATATAAGGCGGTTTATACATGTAGCGATCAATCGGTGAAAATGTGGCGATCGATCGCGAGCAAACAGAACACTTTGGCGATCGATCGCCAAGTTGTTGCGATCGATCGCGAGGAGACAGAATGTTTTGGCGATCGATCGGTGCTGGTAGCGATCGATCGGTGCTTTGGAAAGTTGAAAAATGTTATATTTTTGTAGAATTTGATTTTAATGCCTATGATAACATGATATATTGTTGGCATTGTTGTAGCATCATCTCAGGGGACGGGACAACGAGGCACTTAGCCAGTGACACCTAATTTAACTCGTTTGTGTCGCAATACATGTACGTGTTGACGTACGGAGTATAGATATTATGTGATGATGATGTTATGGCTTTTATATCATATGATTTATGTTATCTTTGTGTCATATGATTGGTAGTATCATATGCATATGCATACATGGATTTCATATGATTGAGATGGATGCCTTGATAGATATGTGTATATGCTTTGGTGAGATCATTGCCTTGATAGATATGCCTGGTGTGGTATATGCTTTGGCTGGGATCGTTGCCACGATAGATATACTACATATGCTTTGGCTCGAGAGATATACGCCTGGTTTGGGTATATGCTCTGGCTATTATCACAGATGAGCATGGTACTATGATATGTGCTGCTAATATGAAGATGTGATGTGGTTGCACTGACATATTGAGCTGAATAGGCATATCATATGGGGCTCGTGATAATAGGGTGATTGTTGAGACATGTCATGACATAGTGCATTTGTTGATGCATGATACAGAACATTCACATTAGATGATTTTATTGTGCTTTATCATTGATGTTATTATTTTGATATTGCACTGAGATACTCACGTTGTGTGAATGTTTCTGTAGGGACTCATAGACGTGGGGAGACGGGATGTGAGTCATTTTCCGCTGCGAGCTGAACCACTGCCTAGGAATTATCTTGTAGTAGGTTGTTGTTGTACATATGATGTGTAGTTGGTAGGTTTTTATAACAACTGTAACAACTTATCTAGTAAGATACTCTTAATCAGTGTATGTTATTACTTAATTCAGACTCACAGATGTATGTTAAGATAATACACAATGGATTAAGTAACGAGGAACCCCACATTAGTGGTATCAGAGCAAAAACTAATATCAATAATAATAACCTTTAATTACAGATTTGAATATTTATCCCAAGCATGTTTAAACTTTGAATATTTGATGTTAAAGAATATTATGTGATGATGATGTTATGGTTTTGATATCATATGATTTATGTTATCTTTGTGTCATATGATTGGTAGTATCATATGCATATGCATACATGGATTTCATATGATTGAGATGGATGCCTTGATAGATATGTGTATATGCTTTGGTGAGATCATTGCCTTGATAGATATGCCTGGTGTGGTATATGCTTTGGCTGGGATCGTTGCCACGATAGATATACTACATATGCTTTGGCTCGAGAGATATACGCCTTGTTTGGGTATATGCTCTGGCTATTATCACAGATGAGTATGGTACTATGATATGTGCTGCTAATATGAAGATGTGATGTGGTTCCACTGACATATTGAGCTGAATAGGCATATCATATGGGGCTCGTGATAATAGGGTGATTGTTGAGACATGTCATGACATAGTGCATTTGTTGATGCATGATACAGAACATTCACATTAGATGATTTTATTGTGCTTTATCATTGATGTTATTGTTTTGTTATTGCACTGAGATAGTTGTTATCTATACCTACGTTGTGTGAATGTTTCTGTAGGGACTCATAGACGTGGGGAGACGGGATGTGAGTCATTTTCCGCTGCGAGCTGAACCACTGCTTAGGAATTATCTTGTAGTAGGTTGTTGTTGTACATATGATGTGTAGTTGGTAGGTTTTTTTAACAACTGTAACAACTTATCTAGTAAGATACTCTTAATCTGTGTATGTTATTACTTAATTCAGACTCACAGATGTATGTTAAGATAATACATAATGGATTAAGTAACGAGGAACCCCACATTAGTGGTATCAGAGCAGTGGTTCGAGAACGGGGTGAACATGGGTAGAGGAAGTGTATTAGGGAGTTACCTAAACACTTGAAAACATGTTGAGAATGGTAATATCATGTTAGGAGTTGGACTATGATGTTCTTCTAACATGTTATATACTTGTGAATGTTATTGTTAACCCTTGATCTACAGCTATGACAGACAGAGGGTATCATGAGGATGTTGGGGATGCCATGAGTGGCAATGCTAGTGTGAGGATGGCACCTGTGCCACCACCACCGATTGAGCAAGGGCCAGTAGAACAGGTACTGTTGCCTGGAGAATTGACTTTGACGTAATTTCTGAGTTATCAGCCACCCAGGTTTGAGAGGACTAAATCAGGGGAACTAGCAGAGGAGTGGCAGGAACGTGTGGAACAGATATTTGTATCAGCACCATGTGCCAAGACAGCTTGGTTACGTTTAGCTGAATTCCAGTTAGCCAAGAAAGCTATGATGTGGTGGAAATCCATAGTGCTTGAGTTGAGGGCTCAAGGACAGACAGTTAACTGGGATGTGTTTAGAACGAAGTTTATGGAGCATTATTTCTCTGTTGCTGCAAGGCAGAGGAAAGAGGATGAATTTACAAATTTGAGACAGGGATCAATGACAGTATCTGACTATGCTGTGCATTATTCTTCTTTGCTCCGGTATGTGCCACATATCGCTGTAAACACAAAAGCAAAGATTAGACAGTTTGTGAAAGGTTTGAGGCCTGAATTATTTGATAGGGTAATGTCTAATAACCCTACATCATATGAAGAAGCGTTGACTAGAGCCGAGATGGCTGAGATTGCTGTAGGGGTATATACAGATGTTGGACAAGCCCAACCACCTACATCTGAAAGTATGAGACCTAGAGGAGAATCATTTAAATCACCACGAGGTGGTGCATCTTCATCTCGGTTTAGTGGGAAACGTTTTGGACCACGGAAAGGGGATGACCGAAAATCTAAGGGACAGTCTCAAGGCAGTAGTAGTAGTAGTGGACGAGGATTACAATGTTTTAAATGTGGAGGGCCACATTATCAAAGAAATTGTCCACAGTTTGATACGGTGGTTTGTTTCCGTTGTGGGAAACCAGGACATGTGATCCGTGATTGTCCTCAAGTGGGTGGACAACAGAGGAAAGGACCAATGTTAGAAAACACAGTACAACAGAGACCACAGGGTGTACCACAGTCTGGTGGAGGACAGAGGATAGGACCACATCAGGCTCAGGTGTATGCATTGAACAGGGAGGAAGCAGAGGTAGCCCCTGATGCTGTGATAGCGGGTAAGTGTACTTTGTTTACTTATCCAGCTTTACTTTTGATTGATACTGGTGCATCACATTCTTTTATTGCACAAGCCTTTATTGATCAGTATCATATATGCTCGTCTCCACTGTTGATGCCTCTTTATGTCTCGACACCCATGGGAACTACTGTGATGGCTTGTCAGAGTGTGTCTGATTGTGACATTTAGTTTGAGACTGAGGATAGACTACAGGCTGATTTGATTGTATTAGACATGATAGATTTTAATTGCATCCTTGGAATCGATGTGTTGAGTAAATATCAGTCTGTTGTGGATTGTTGTCAGAAGATAGTGAGATTCGAGTCTGATACTGGAAATCAATGGTTCTTCTATGGCCAGGGATCGAGGGCAAGGATTCCTTTGATATCAGCAATCCGAATGTCGCGTTTGTTAGAGCGTGGACATGCGGGTTATTTGATTTATGCCCTTGATGTATCTGAACAGAAAAGAGAAAAGAAAGTGGAGGAGATACCAGTGATTGCAGAATATGCGGATGTGTTTCCAGATGAGATACCTGGATTTCCACCGATTCGAGAAGTGGAATTTGCTATTGATTTGATAACTGGTACTTCTGCAATTTCACGAGCTCCTTATCGGATGGCACCAACTGAATTGAAAGAATTGAAAACGCAATTGCAAGATTTATTGGACAAGGGGTACATACGTCCTAGTGTATCGCCTTGGGGTGCTCCGGTTTTATTTGTTAAGAAGAAGGATGGGACAATGCGACTGTGTATTGACTATCGACAATTGAATAAGGTAACAATAAAGAATAAATATCCTCTTCCTCGTATTGATGATTTGTTTGATCAGTTGCAGGGATCAATGATTTATTCTAAGATTGATTTGAGGTCAGGATATCATCAAATACGTGTGAGGGAAGGAGATATACAGAAGACAGCGTTCAGAACTCGTTATGGACATTATGAGTTTCTGGTGATGCCATTTGGAGTGACAAATGCTCCAGCTGTCTTTCTGAGTTTAATGAATTGTGTGTTTCAGGAATACCTTGATCGATTTGTCATTGTCTTTATCGATGATATACTGATCTATTCGCAGAGTGATGCAGAACATGTTCAACATTTGCATATGGTATTGCAATTGTTGAGGACACATCAGTTGTATGCCAAACTCAGTAAGTGTGAGTTTTGGTTGACTAGTGTCGGCTTTTTAGGGCATGTAATTTCAGAAGAAGGTATATCAGTTGATCCAAAGAAAGTAGAAGCAGTGTTGAATTGGTCAGCACCTACTTCCGTGCCAGAGATTCGTAGTTTCTTGGGTTTGGCTGGATATTATAGACGGTTTGTTGAAGGATTTTCAGCGATCGCCAAACCATTGACACATTTGACACAGAAGGGAGTATCATTTCGATGGTCAGAGGCTTGTGAGCGTAGTTTTCAGGAATTGAAACATCGATTGACTACAGCTCCAGTCTTGATTATTCCATCGGAACATGACAGGTTTGCATTATATACTGATGCATCACTACTTGGTTTGGGTTGTGTCTTGATGCAGGACAAACATGTAGTGGCTTATGCATCACGACAGTTGAAGCCACATGAACTGAGATATCCAGTGCATGATCTGGAATTGGCTGCCATTGTCTTTGCATTGAAGATATGGCGACATTATTTATATGGTACGTCGTTTACCATATACACAGATCATAAGAGTCTAAAATTTCTATTCACTCAAGCGGAGTTGAATATGAGACAAAGGAGATGGATGGATCTGTTGAAAGATTATGATTGTGAGATTGAATATCATCCAGGAAAAGCTAATCTTACAGCAGATGCCTTGAGTCGAAAGGTACATCATACGGCTGATGAGATGATTCATTTATCCGCATTGATGACTTCTTGTTGTACTTTGGGTTATGATTTTGATGTGGAAATAGTGCCAGTACGGGTATCAACATTGTTGGTTGAACCCGACGTTTTTGAGAAAATCAGAACGGCACAACTGACTGATGATGAAGTACAACAGTGGAAGGAAAGGATAAGTCAAGGACAAACATCTCAATTTGTACTTACAAGTGATGGAACTTTGAAATACAGAAACTGTTGGGTAGTACCTGCTTCATTAGGACTACGCCAAGAACTACTACAACGTGCTCATTGTAGTAGATACAGTATATATCCTGGAGGAAAGAAAATGTATCATGATTTACGTACCCAATTTTGGTGGAAACGTATGAAACAGGATGTGTTGAACTTTGTGAAACGGTGTTTGATCTGTCAACAAGTGAAAGCGGAAAGACAGAAACCAGGAGGTGAATTACATAGTTTGGAAATTCCTCAGTGGAAATGGGAACATATCACGATGGATTTTGTACTCATTTGCCACGGACGTCTTCTGGTTGCGATGCTATTTGGGTGATCGTTGACCGACTCACCAAAGTATCTCATTTCATGCCATATTGTATGACATTTACATATCTGAGAATGGCACAGTTATACATTCAACATGTAGTGAGACTACATGGTATTCCAGTTTCAATTGTATCGGATAGGGATCCGAGATTTACTTCTCATTTCTGGGAAGGGTTACAGACAGCGTTGGGAACTAAAGTGCGGTTGAGTACAGCATATCATCCTCAGACAGATGGACAAACAGAGCGTACGATACAAACGCTTGAGGATATGTTGTGTGCCTGTGTATTAGAGTTTGATATCTCTTGGCAAGAGTCATTGCCATTAGTGGAATTTTCATATAACAATAGTTATCAATCTAGTATACAGATGGCACCATTTGAGGCTTTGTATGGGTGACGATGTAGATCGCCATTGTATTGGGATGATGTGGATCAGTCTTCCTTACATGGACCGGATATAATTCATGAAATGGAAGAGAAAGTAAAGGTAATTCGATTGAAACTTAAACCGCTCAGGACAGACAGGCTGCTTATGCCAATAAACGACGTAGACCACTTGAATTTCAAGTTGGTGACCGTGTGTTCTTGAAAATCTCACCTTTTAAAGGTGTAGTACGGTTTGGTAAACGTGGAAATTTGTCTCCACGATATGTGGGTCCGTATGAAGTATTGCAACGTATTGGTACGTTGGCATAGCGATTGGCACTACCACCGGCCTTTAAGTAGTATTCATGATGTCTTTCATGTTTCACTGTTGAGGAAGTATAAACCAGATCCGAGTCATGTATTACAGTTGCCTGATGTACAGTTGGATACAGATGTGTCGTATGAGGAACGACCGGTTATGATCTTGGATCGAGCTGAACGCAGATTGCGTAATAAAGTGATTCCTATGGTTAAGGTACAGTGGGATAAACGGGGTGTCGAAGAGGCAACGTGGGAGACGGAGCAGCATATGATACAACGTTATCCGGATTTATTTTTTGGTATGTTGATATGTGATTTATACATGTTTCTTATGTTCCATATATCATATATGTTCTTATATGAAGCATGTATTATGATGTTTGTATATGCAATTTCGAGGACGAAATTCATTGAGTGGGGGAGAATTGTAATGCCTCGATTTGTTTTATATACGTGTGATATGATTATGGTGTAATTATATCACTTGGCGGTATGATAATGGGGGTTCGGGTGGAACCAAGAATGAATTAATACATGTATGAAATGATATATGGCAAGGGCAAGGAATGAAACATGGTGTACAATGAGTTAATAACATATCAAGTCATGAACTAGTAGGCATTTGAATATGCATGTGAATTGAATTTGAATTGGAGTTGCATTTGAATTTGGATGTCATCTTCATGTACATGTTCCTTAATATGTCATTAACTCCAAATGATATGAGAACAAGTGGTTTAGGGAAACTAATGACCTTATATCAAGGCGATTTAGGGAGGAGAATCACATAGTTCTCATTTTACACCTACTAAAACACTACACAAGCTCCTCTCCATCTCTTTCAAGTTCTTGTTGGTTTGAGCTTGGGCTTCACTTGTAAATTGAGCTAGGAGGGTGTGTGAAGTGAAATTATACCATCTTGGTAAGAAATTCATGGTTTTATACTTGATTTATGTCATTGGTGTTGATGTAGGAGAAGTAGCATATCAAATGTTCATGTGAAGAAGCATAACATGTTTATATGCTAGTAATTAGATTGTAAGATGGGGGAAACATGTTGTTATAGTATGAGAGAATGCATGAAACTTATTTACATGTTAAATTTCGAGTTGTAGGAGAAGAGCTAGGAAGATAAGCTCAAAATCGCCATGTTCTGAACTTTCTGGACATCGGCGATCGATCGCGAGCTTTGTGGCGATCGATCGCCGAGACAGGGCAAAATATAAGGCGGTTTATACATGTAGCGATCGATCGATGAAAATGTGGCGATCGATCGCGAGCAAACAGAACACTTTGGCGATCGATCGCCAAGTTGTTGCGATCGATCGCGAGGAGACAGAATGTTTTGGCGATCGATCGGTGCTGGTAGCGATCGATCGGTGCTTTGGAAAGTTGAAAAATGTTATATTTTTGTAGAATTTGATTTTAATGCCTATGATAACATGATATATTGTTGGCATTGTTGTAGCATCATCTCAGGGGACGGGACAACGAGGCACTTAGCCAGTGACGCCTAATTTAACTCGTTTGTGTCGCAATACAGGTACGTGTTGACGTACGGAGTATAGATATTATGTGATGATGATGTTATGGTTTTGATATCATATGACTTATGTTATCTTTGTGTCATATGATTGGTAGTATCATATGCATATGCATACATGGATTTCATATGATTGAGATGGATGCCTTGATAGATATGTGTATATGCTTTGGTGAGATCATTGCCTTGATAGATATGCCTGGTGTGGTATATGCTTTGGCTGGGATCGTTGCCACGATAGATATACTACATATGCTTTGGCTCGAGAGATATACGCCTGGTTTGGGTATATGCTCTGGCTATTATCACAGATGAGTATGGTACTATGATATGTGCTGCTAATATGAAGATGTGATGTGGTTCCACTGACATATTGAGCTGAATAGGCATATCATATGGGGCTCGTGATAATAGGGTGATTGTTGAGACATGTCATGACATAGTGCATTTGTTGATGCATGATACAGAACATTCACATTAGATGATTTTATTGTGCTTTATCATTGATGTTATTGTTTTGATATTGCACTGAGATAATTGTTATCTATACTCACGTTGTGTGAATGTTTCTGTAGGGACTCATAGACGTGAGGAGACGGGATGTGAGTCATTTTCCGCTGCGAGCTGAACCACTGCCTATGAATTATCTTGTAGTAGGTTGTTGTTGTACATATGATGTGTAGTTGGTAGGTTTTTATAACAACTGTAACAACTTATCTAGTAAGATACTCTTAATCAGTGTATGTTATTACTTAATTCAGACTCACAGATGTATGTTAAGATAATACATAATGGATTAAGCAACGAGGAACCCCACATTGCTGAAACCCTTTGACGACCAGTCGGGCTTTGTATCTCCTGGAACCATCATACTCTTCATTCACCCGATACACCCATTTGTTGTGAAGTGCCTTTTTATCCATAGGCAACTCAACAAGTTCCCATGTCTGATTGGACCTTAAAGACTTCATCTCGTCTTTCATGGCAAGCTCCCACTTGTCGGCATCTTGGTCTGACATGCTTCCTCGTAGCATTCAGGCTCGCCTATATCAGTTAGTAATAGATAATTCATATATCTTCTGTTAGGTACATGAGGCCGACAACTCCTTCTCAATTCAAGAACTGGAGCAGGAGACTATGATGAATCATACTGCTGTCGCTGTCTTGATCAATTGATTCCCCCAACTGAGGAATCTCAACTATCTGCTCCACATGACTTTCTGGGACATCGTCCACCTCTGCATACACTGGCTCACTCTGTTCTGAGTCGCTGACAACTGTGTTATGTCTATCCTTATACATCACTCGTTCGTTGAAGATTACATCTCTACTGCGGATAATCTTCTTGTTTTCATTATCCCAAGAGCGGTAGTCAAACTCATCTTCACCATAACCAATGAAAGTGCATTTCTTTGATTTGGGATCATTATTTTTGTGTGCATCACTGATATGCACATATGCTACACAGCCGAAAACTTTAAGATACGAGAGATTTACCTCTTTTCCGCTCCATACCTCTTGTGGTATTCTGGGCTCCAATGGTACCGATGTACCTCGGTTAATCAAGTAAGCTGCTGTGTTGCGTGCTTCTGCCCAAAATTGTTTTGGCAGGCCTAGATTGCACCCGCATACTTCTGGCTCGTTCTGTCAACGTTCGGTTCATACACTCAGCTACACCATTGTGTTGAGGCGTACTAGGCATGGTTCTCTCCATTCTGATCCCGTGTTCATAGTAAAACTTCTTGAATCTGGTGTCTTCATATTCCCCACCATTGTCGGTTCTGAGCTTCTTTATCTTCAACCCTGTCTCATTTTCAATCATCGCTTTCCTAATCTTGCAAGCCTCAAATACTTCAGACTATATTTCAGAAAGTAAACCCACACTTTTCTGGAGTGATCATCAATGAAAGTCACAAAGTAATGTTTCCCACTAATGGATGAGACAGTCGTTGGTCCCCAAACATCAGAGTGAACTAGTTCAACTTTCCCTTTCTTTAGGGTTCTGGTACTTGTCTGAAAGCTAACTCTTTTCTGCTTTCCAAAAATACATCCTTCACACGTGTCCATATCAATTGACTGGAGACTCGGAAGTTTCCCCTTTTGAGTTCGTAACCTTCATTCCTTTTTCACTCATGTGACCAAGTCTCTGATGACACAGAGTAAGACTTTCTGTGTCTCCTGCAACTGCAACTGAACAGCGTGCTCCCGCTGTCATGTAAAGAGTACCACTCTTATTGCCTCGAGCAATTATCATTGCACCTTTTGAGAGCTTCCAAGTATCACCGTGAAAGAATGTTGTATAACCTTCACTGACCAACTGGCCAACTGAGATTAAGTTCTTTTTTGAGATCGGGAAGATGCCTGACATCCTTCAGTTTCCATACAGACCCGTTCAACTTAATCTTTATGATACATTTGCCAACAATCTCGCAAGATTGTTCATTACTAAGGTAGAATTTACCAAGGTTTCTGGGGACATATTTCTCGAGGAGTTCTCTTTGCGAAGTAGCATGGAATGATGCTCCGGAGTCTAATATCCAAGACTCTTCCTTGCATCTAAAGAGCATATTAATGCATCATCTCTAGAAGCAACATTTGCTTCTGCTTTCGCCTCCTGATTCTTCAGTGCATTTTTGCACTGGTTTTTATAATGTCCGGGCTGCCCGCATTTTCAGCACTCGATAGTCTTTGTGTTCTGAAATTGGGGGATTCATAGATTTGGACCTCCTGTCCTTTTGTTTGCCACGTCCACCTTCTTTGTTTGATTTTTTACCTCTTGACTCTGTATGTAATACTGAAGAGGTTGATAATTCATTTGAATCTTTTCGTCTGATCTCTTCACTGAGAACCAGATCACGAACATCGTCAAATTTCAACTTAGTACTTCCAGATGAGCTACTCACAGCGTGATAGTAGTATTCCAGCTTTCCGGTAGGGAAGACAAAAGTATTAATGCTCGTACTTCATCATCAAAATCAATTTTAACTGAACTCAACTGGGTTGTCATTGTGTTAAGTTTATTGAGGTGTTGAGCGATCCGCCTTCTACCATCCGCAAATTGAACAACCGCCTCATCAAATGAACTTTGTTTGAAGCTGGTGGCTTCTAGTACATGCTTGAAAGAGCCGCCATAAGACCCGTCGTGGTCTTTTCTTTTGCTATGTTGAAAGCAACTTTGCTTGACAACGTCAGTCGGATAACTCCAAGGGCTTTTCTCTCTAGAAGAGCCCATTCTTCATCTTTCATGCCTTCTGACTTCACACCCGAGAGAGGTTGATATAAAGGCCTTTCTGATACATATAGTCATCTCTTTGCATTTTCCAAAAGTCAAAATCCGAACATTTGAATTTTTCAATATTCATTTTTCATTCATCTGTCGCCATTACTCCCACTCGAACCTGACTCCCACATGATTGCTGTTTTGACAAGTTTTTAAAATCCGTGTTACTGAGAACACCGCTGTGGACAAATTTGGTGACGCTGACCAAATTCACTATTCACAAAATTAACTATTCACATGAATAGTAATTCGCCAAAAAAATTTGACAAAATTAACAATCTGGCTCTGATACCATATTTTGGGAAAATAACGTCATATTTTCTCTTGTCAGATATGTTGGAGCAAAATATAAATGCGGAATAAAAAACACACGAGATTTACGTTGTTCAGCAAAAATAAGCCTACGTCCACAGGGCTGCTGCAGATCTTTACTGAAGAAAAATATACGAGTGTTTACAAACAATGACAACACTCAATCTGAAAAATTCTCAGAAAAGTATAGAACAATTTTCTCTCACTAGTATTTTTACTCTTATTGCACTGTGTTGTATTTTATCTCTCTAATTTTTGGTGTGATTTCTGAATGAAATAACACATCTATTTATAGGAAATGTTCCACGAAAAATTCTGTCCAATTTTTCTTCACCCGATGCAAAAGTCTTCAACACGCATTAATTGATATTTTCACAATCTGGCCAATTGTCTTCAATCACACATCATTGATTTTCCGATTTTCAAACTTTGCTTTTGTCTTTTAACAAAATGTTTTTTGCATATTTTCTTATGTGGTACCTGAGTGTCTTTGACTAACATGTAGCATGTAAGATATTGAATTTTGAAGGCTACTCCGGGCTAAGAAGTTTTGTCATCATCATAAAGTCTTTTCAACCTTAAAGCCTACTCGACTTGGTTTGGGCAGCTTGCTTAATGAGTAGAGGATCAGTTACTGGATATTGCATCAACATGGGTGATTCTTTGCTATCATGGAACACTAAAAAGCAAAGCACGATTTCTAGATCGTCTGCAGAAACTGGATACCGTTCTATGGCATTACTTTAAACCCCCATGGACAGTCTTTGAACCAATTCACCCCTCCCTGTCTTTTTCAAATTCAAAAAGAGTATTCAAATTATCAAATTTGAGCCGATATTAAACAACCGAACGAGTCCCCAGTCTCATATCAGGATCCTATTATGCCGATAACAACAGCCTAAAAAATACTACGTTCCGAGTTTAAAATTCCTATTTTATCATTAGATCGATCGCCGATGTTAACAAGTGCTAGTTTTGGTGTGTTTAAAAGCGAAACAGATTACGCAACCAAACACACAAGCCTTTATACAATGCCATTTTTAACTCAGCATATCCACTCGAAAACAAGCTACATGGACCACATATATACACATCTGCATACAAAACACAACTCTTTCACACTTCTCGACTTTCTACTGAGCACAAAACTCCGATCCATAAACTAGGTAAATGCGAAGCCTCCTCAAAGGTCACAGGTCGTAAGGAGGAGGAGGGCTCCTGGGTCCGATTCCGCTAGCCCTTTCATAAGCAAAGGATGCCGATTTCCGCCGAAACCGAAAGGCTTCTCTCCCTCCGCCTAACCAAAAGTATCATCCATTAATAATTGTTCACATGAAAATATGCCTTCAAAGATATAAAGCCGGACATATTGCATGAATTAATGCGTCTTTTTGGGGATGATTTTTCAGTCATTTTAAGCAATGTCCACAAACAAACACTAAAATTCACCATTTCAATTACAGACTAATTATTTTCTTGGCGAAACATGAGACTTTAAACTCGTGATGGTATTGTTCCAAGCTATTAATATATTGATTCCGGAGTACTGTGGAAAATTATTTGCGTATCACTCTGTTTATGTTTATTTACTTGGGCCTTAAAATATATTACTCAATCCTTGAGCTAGCTTCCAAAATATAAACTATTAGCATAAAGTTAAACATGTAATCTGATTTAGTTAGAAAAATTCTGGAGTAAGCTGTGTACTTCATTTACTATGATGCATGGATACTCCAAAAAAATTTCTAATACTCCTGGGATATGGATACGGCCACAATACGTATCGGATACGCCACATGGCATATCTGGAATTAAAAATTAATTTTTAATTTCGTAAAACATGCTAGATAGGACCAAGATGCATCTGACTCGGGAGTATAAGATATGTCATATGGAGTATCCAGAGTCTAGATACGGCCAAGATACGTCTAAGACCATATCCGGCATGGCCAAGATACGTCTGAGACCATATCCGACACGGTCAAGATACGTCAACTTTGTAATTTTGATTTTTAATGTGTTTAATGCTGATTATATGCTGGAAACATGATTTCTTATAAACTTTAAGGAAATTACCTATAGTTTGGTCTAAATTTCAATTTGCAACTATTATTTGAAAAATTACAGTTTATATCATCAACTTTCAAGAATTGCACGGGATTTTCAAATTGCTAGGATGCGACCTCAAACTTAAAAGTCAATAAACTAGCTATTGCAATTTTTTTTTTAAAAACAAAATAAATATTTTGAGTGTCAAAATTTCATTTTCCAAAATCAAACAACTAAAGAATTTCGGTACCCAAAATATTTTTTATTTTTTAAAAATTACAAGAGCTAACTTAAAAGACTCTAAGTTTGAGGATGCATGACTAGGGATGGTAATGAGAAATATCCAGACCCGGACCGGCATTGAACCCGCCCGCCGGGGCGGCTCTGGTTTGGAAGCGGGGCTGCGCGGGGTGGGTCCTGGGATTGGTCGGATCAGCCCCGCTGTGCATTTTTTTTTTAAAAAAAACAAAAATTTAAAATATTGAATATACAATTCACTTCTTTGATTGAACAATAAAGTTTTATTATTTTATATCAAAACTCATGTGTTCATGTTAAAGAAGTTGAACATTTTGAATGGAATGAAAGCAAATTAATAAATATTTAGTTGCTTAAAGATAGTTTTACAATGCCTAAAATATTGACTAGAGAAAACATGAAATTCAATCACAAAACTCATTTTTTGTGTTTCAAAAATGATTTCTAGTTATTTAAAAAAAAAAACTGGAATCGTGGAGGGGCAGGGTAAACCCACCGTGTTCGCGGGTCTAAACGGGGCGGGGCGGGTTCCGTTTTTATGTGCAGCGGGGCGGGTCCTGGGATTGGCCAAACCCGCCCCCTTACCATCCCTATGCATGCCGATAATGAAATGTGACGATGAATTTTAAATAAAAGAAAATACAAAATCGAGTAAAAAGATTGCAAAGTGTTACATTTCATGAAAGTTGAAGTTTGACAAAACTATATGATATTTTGCGTAATTTTCCCTAAATATTATTGATGTATATATTAAAAACTTTTGCCGTTTTCATAATCGTATCCTGATGTATATATTAAAAACTTTTGCCGTTTTCATAATCGTATCCTAGAACTTTCAAAATCCCGTGCAACTATATCCGTGCAACTATATCTATATCTGTGTATCCACATATCCGTGGATAACAGTTCATTTAAAATAATCGCTTTGAGATACTATAATATTTCTAAAGTAAATAAATCGTTTTGCCCATTCTTCGCCACACCCCCACAAATGTCGATTTTAAGGCCCTACTAGTGTGCAACAAAACAAAACTTTACATTCTTACACTTCCCAACACACTTAACACATATGCTCATAGCTCATCACTACGATCAATTACCAAACTGCCCCTTGGATACCCGTATCATACGCAAATAATGAATCATTCTACTCGAGTGGGGAAAGAAAGGTAAATAATTAATTGAGCTTAGAATTCAAACCTTACCGGAGAAAGGAGACACCGGCGGAGTAGATCCGGCCGGAGAAACTGGCGGCGAGTCTTTCATACTAAGTTGCTGCGGCTTTACTATCATAATGCTTCTTGTAACCCTCGTCGCGTCCGCCGCCTCTTCACCCAATGATCTTCGATTCGAACCTTCAGATTCTTCATCGAAGAACATGGAAAAAGATTAAAAAAAATAAAATCAAATCGGCGTTCAATTATAATCAAAACCTACTCTACACGGTTGTTAGGATAATTATGAGGCCAAAATTATCAAAAGCAAAAGAGATTAATCGTCAACACCTTCCAATTCGTACTTCATATAATATAAAATTACTGTATATGACAGAATAAAATATCCATATCACTTCGCCTGAATTCAAATGATCGAAAAAATTTATTATCTATATAAAATTTCATTGTAATTGAGTATTCCAACAAATTGGTAAATTAATAAATTCGGGATTACGATGATTTTTAACACTTTCAGCTGAAGATATGAACTACGGCGTACCCTTGCCGGAGTTAGATCCGAAGCTGAAAGTGGAGTATTTTCTGAGTTTCCCGAGGCCGTTATCCGGTAGTGGGCCGGCGACGGTGTCGTCCCAGAGCTGGTCAAGTAACCCCATGTGCGCAGTTTAAGAGATTCAGGCGCAAACTAGCAGGAGTTATTTTATCCTTCTCTATTTTGAAGTGGGTGCAGGTATTTATTGAGTGAAATGTCGTTAAACGTCGAGCGGATTTTTTGGATAACATGAGATATGGACCGTCGGATAGAATCTGGAGGATCAGAAATCACGTGGACGGTCTATCGTAAAGCACGTGAAAGTAGATAAATCTACGCGACGGGGCGGACTTATACGATTGTAACACGTGGCGGCTTCCCATTGGGAGAGAGTGCATGCCACGTGATGGCTGTGTTAGTGTGTGTAAAGTCACTAGTGTCCCTCTTCTTCTCCTAAATATAACTGCTATTAATTTTATGTAAAATATTAATATTTTCTGTAGATGTTGGAAAAAATATAATATATATATATATATATATATTATGTTTTAAATAGTCAGATTACTACCATCAATGAATAATTTATCTGATTTGCCACCATCCACGTGGTTAACCAAATGTAAAGGAGTTGAGCTCGAACCTAGTTAAATTTTAAAAATATCATTAAATATTAAAGTTTTAGGACTAATCAAATATAAGCCTACAGAAATTATTTATAATAAAAAATAGTCTCACATAAATATTTTAACAAATTTAATCTCACGAAAATTATTTTTTAATAAAAATAGTCTCATAATTGAATACGAGGCTTTAGGACAACTTTTTGATTAAATTAAAAATAAAAATTTGGGACTAGTATTGATTAAAAACAAAATTTTAGCACTATTTTTGATTAAAAATAATTTTCACGTGACTATATTGAGTAGTGCTTAATATACAAAGACCGCTATGAGCCCATTTTTTTTAAACGAGACCCCACCATCAGTTGAGGACATGGTGCCACTAGGCCAAGGGCCCATGGTTGCTCGAATCTAGGTTTTAATATTGCAAAAATTAAAGTCCTAGCGCATGAATTTTCTAGTTGAGATCGGGATATCCTACGTTTATTTTGAAATTTGAAGAGATGATTGGAGAGATATTTTAATACTTACTTTCCATGGCAATTGAATATAGTGCATGAATCTGGTCTTGAAAAGGATGTTGTTTTTTTCCCATTAATGAGATGCGAACTTTCCATGGCAATTGAATCTAGTGCATGGATCTGGTCTTGAATAGGATGTTGTGTTATGTTTGATCCGGTGGGGTACCTATAAACACGATGATGCAACCAACACCATGAATATAAGAATCAGTTGACTATTCAACTCAACTGTAACAGAAAAAAACCAGCTGAGTCAACCCGCTGAACAGATCACACCAATTGAGAGGTCAACTCAACTGAACAGAAGTGGATCAGATAGATTGGAGCTGTGGTATATCGGTCATAACTCTTAGTTCGCTTATCGAAACAGAATGATTCAGTATGGGTTGAAAAGCTAAGACAAATATCTACAAATCATATTTGGAAGTCAAAGACTGAATCGGACGTTAAGATGGTCAAACAGCTTCTGCAAATCACGCATTGTGCTGCTACATCCAGCAAACTTACAGCAGGAGCATCACCTCGTATTTTGAGCATAACTATCTTATACGAACTCGAAATCGAGCGATTCTTGATTTCGTGGAAAGCTGAGAAAAGGGCTACAACTTTCATATAGATCACTGTGCCCAGAAATCAACTAATCAAGAGCTGTAATCAAGACAGTCGATGGTGGACAGCAAGGTTGGCAGCAGACATTGGGCCAGCGGACTTCGAAGTATTAAAGGCCAGCGGACTTCACACCAATAGAGTCCAGCAGACTTCGAAGTCGTAGAGGCTAGCGGACTTCGCACCAGTAGAGTCCAGCGGACTTCGAAGTAGAGGCCAGCGGACTTCTAACTAGTAAAGGCCAACAGACTTTAGAGGCCAGCAGACTTCGAACAATTAGAGGCCAGCGGACCCGGGCAGCGGACCCGACCAGCGGACTCCGGTAGTGGACCCGACCAGCGGTGTAATGGCCCAAAAACCAATTTAAGGCCCACAATTTTACTTTTTTTTAAAAAAAATTAATTTATGAAATTTAGCTAAAGTCGTGCCTCCTCTTCCATAAATTGTTAGAATGGTTGATAAATTGTAAGTTACAACAAGCTACGTCTAATGCATCGAACTAGAAAACCCTTAGCTATGTCTGTAGCTTATAAACTTTGCAAAAGGACAGTAAGATCACGAAGAATTTCATGAAGATAGTTGGAGCCGACATATGAAAGCTCATTTATATGTGAGATATGACTATTGTAACTAGAAATGCTAGTGTGGCCATCTAAGTTTGAGAATTTCAAAAGTAAAATGGATTAAATAAAATTAGTAGGGGTTTATAACAATTGAGAAGTTAAATCGAATAAATCAAATATTGTTTTAATGACGTTGAAACATGTGATAGGAAATCTTTTATACAATTGGAGATTATTGGAAAGTGTATATCTTGAAAAGTCTTTCGCATGTTTAGCCCTTGACTCGCTTTGTAACCCGGCTTGACGAGTCACTTTCATCGTTTTAGGAATGTTTGAGGTACGTAAAGGGAGTTGCATTTTCCGCAAATTATTTTAAGTACTTTATGTTATTTATTTTTGAAATGTTTTGGGATAGTAAGCATGCAAGATTATTTTAAAAGAAATGATTTTTGATAGAAATGTGATGTTGAAAACATGGAATTTTAAATAGCATTTTATTGTGTTTGTGAAAAACTATTTTTAAATGCCATGATTGTCTTGATTCAGTGAATACGATTTGAGGTTGTGAACTGTGGATGTTCTTTGTTTCGATTGTCTCGCTTGCGACGAGGGTAAAAACACGCACACTTTCGGCTCGTTGAAGACGAGAATAAATAAACGTATTTTGTTTTGCCCGAAGGCGGAGGGGGTATAATATCTGCCAATACCCTTCCAGCGGGTATAGTCTGAAATGATATAATTGTGTCACCTCCTTATTTGAGTATGCATTTGTTTCATTACAGCATGGTTATCGTATGGTTATTATGTGACTGTTATATGATACTGTTTGTATTCGTTGGTTATCTGTACAGTTATTTCTGTTATGAATCTGCTTTGTGAAAGTTAACTCTGTTAACTGTCCAGATTAACCATATATGTGTGAAAGTTATTTTGATATGAAAATGTATTATTTTTCGTCACATTATGAAAAATGATATTTTGAATACTTTTGACAAATGTTTCTTATGCTTACTATAAAATACTGCAACTTACATTTACCTGTAATGTGACATATTACAGATGGAGTCGAAGACATAGATGATGCGGATATAGAGCATATTTAGATATATAATGAAGTTTGATTATGTTGAGGATGTTATGTTATTTTGAGGACATAGATTTAGTTTTATTATGTTTTTAGCACGATTTTGATGTTGAGACTTATTTATATTATTATTGAGGTATTGGTATTGTTGGATTGAGTGATCTGGATGATCACATGGTACAAATTTTAAGATGAGACTCTGCCCAATTTTTTTTTTAGAAGTCAAAGTCAAATTTTATTAAGTCAACACATTTTAGTTTGTTATGAAAATAGGAACGTTTCCGCTAAACAGAATTTCAAAGTGATAACTAATTTTTGAATTGAGTGAAGCCTTGTGTTCAAGCAATTGAACACGACGGGCGGCCCGTTGGGGCGGGCTGTCACAGTTGGTATCAGAGCGGTAGTTTATAAGTTAAGTTTAGTCATTTCTCTTAGGAGTAGTTTATTTATGATTTGTCTATTTATGCTTATTGGTTATGAATCTTACGATAAACTCCACTCTTGTTTTAAGATTCCAAATGGCTAGAGGAAGAACCAGTAGTAATCGGAGTGGTAGTCAGGAACAGGGCTCAAATCATGACTCAGAAGAAGGACAAAATTAGGATTTGCACCAAAATGAAGGTGGAAACCCAAATATGAATTTGGGAACAATGAATGAGGTGGACATCACAAACAAATGCCGCATTATAGCTGGAGTTTTGCAACAAAATGTTGTTGCAGCACCACCTCAGCCAGAACAACAGAGAAGGACCAAATTTGAGAGATTTAGAGCACTCCGACCACCGTACTTTGGAAATGAGACTGATCCTATGAAAGCTGAAGAATGGCTGACTAAATTGAGGAATTACTTAAAGCTATAAACATTGCTGATGGAGAAAAAGTTACAGTGGTGACTCCATTCCTAGAAGGAAATGCAAAGCACTGGTGGACCTCAGTGGAAGCAAATACATGACGAAATTCCATCACCTGGACGAGTTTTAAAGAGAAATTTCTGTAACAGTATTCCCCTGACGCGGTCCGAATGGCCAAAGAAGACGAATTTTTGAGGCTGAGACAAACCGATAATATGACTGTGCTGGAATACCTTAGGAAGTTCCAAGAGCTAGGAAGATTCTGTCCTCTATATTTGCAATCTGAGAACAACAAAATTACAAGGTTCAGACAGGGTCTTCGCACTGGCATCAGGCTAAAAGTGGCACCTCTCATGGATACTAAATTTGATGAACTCATGGAGAGGGCATTGTTCGTGGAGTCTGAATTGAGGAATCTAGAAATCCCTCATAATCGGAAGCGAAAGCCTGAATTTAGAAACAGATATCAAAGGCCGCCACCTCGCAAACAGATGAACATTGAGACTAAGAAAAATGAATTCTACCCAAAGTGCAATCGGAGTCATACAGCGGAATGCTACTGGAACACTGGAGGTTGCTTCAAATGTGGATCTAAAGATCATCGGATTAGAGACTGTCCCCTTATGAAGCAAACCTCAGAAAAAATCAACAACGTGGACAACAACAGCACAATCAAACTAGATTGTACGATGTCCGTGCTGAAGAGGATCATGAGCTGATCGGAGGTAAATTTAAATTCTCGAATCAAGATGTTTATGTGTTATTTGATTCTGGCGCCTCAAATTCCTTTATATCTGAGTCTTGTGTGGAGAAACTTGGTTTGCACTTCAGTCCACTGTTATATATAATGCAAGTATTGAGTCCACTAGGAAAGACAGTCTCAATTAAATATGTATGCAATGACGTAACACTTGTTGTGGAAAACGAAGAATTCAAGGCCAGCCTGCTCATTATCAACATGAAAGAATTCAACATAATTCTGGGAATGGATTGGCTGAGTAATGCAAGGGCTCACATTGACTGTTACCGAAAGATTATAACCTTACAAGCAAACTCGGGTAAAGAGATCTGTTATGAAGGTGTGAGCTTGCACGAACGATTTTGTGCCATGTGTCTGAAGTGGAAGCAAAAATAAGTAAGATTTGCACGGTGAATGAATTCATTGATGTTTTTCCCGAAGATTTGCCAGGATTGCCACCAATTCGAAGTACAGAATTTTCCATTGATATTATTCCGGGAGCAGAACCGATCTCCAAAGCACCCTATAGGATGGCACCAGCAGAGCTGAAAGAGTTGAAAGAACAATTGAGGGAACTACAAGATAAAGGTTTCATAAGGCCTAGTGTGTCTCCTTGGGGAGCACCTGTATTGTTTGTGAAGAAAAAGGATGGCAAGCATGAGAATGTGTATTCACCGTGAAGAATAAATATCCACTACCGAGAATCAACGATTTGTTCGATCAGTTACAAGGTGCTCAAATATTCTCAAAGATTGACTTAAGACCTAGGTATCATCAACTCAGAATTAAAGAGCAGGATATTCACAAAACTGCATTTCGAACCAGATACAGACACTATGAATTCTTAGTGATGCGTTTGGACTTACTAATGCACCAGCAGCATTCATGGCGTTAATGAATCACGTATTCCGAGAATGGCTAGACAAATTCATCATAGTGTTCATTGATGATATATTGATCTATTCCAAATCAAAGGAAGAACACGAGGAACATCTGAGGATGACATTGGGAAGGTACGACAACAACAGTTATTTGGAAAATTTGAGAAATGTGACTTCTGGCTCGATTCAGTATCTTTTCTGGGGCACATCATTGATACTCAAGGAATCCGAGTAGACCTCAACAAAAGTTCAAAACTATCACCGAGTGGAAAGTTCCAACAACAGTGACTGAAATTCGAAGTTTTCTGGGATTGGCCGGATATTACCGAAAATTTGTGGAAGGATTTCTCGAGTCGCATTACCACTCACAAAGTTAACAAGAAAGGGAGTAAAGTTCGAATTGGATTCCAAGTGTCAGAAAGAGTTTTGAGAAACTGAAAGATCTACTTGTGTCAGCACCCATCCTTACATTGCCTGATGGTCACGAAGGATTCTGTATCTACAGCGACGCATCAAAAGAAGGGTTAGGGTGTGTACTCATGCAAAATGGAAAGGTGATTGCATATGCTTCAAGACAGCTGAAAGAACACGAAATGAGGGTACCCCACTCATGACCTGGAACTGGCAGCGGTGGTTTTCGCATTGAAATTATGGCGACACTACCTTTATGGAACCACATGTGATATCTACACAGACCCACAAGAGTTTAAAGTATATTTTCACTCAAAAGGAGTTGAATATGAGACAGAGAAGATGGTTAGAACTGATCAAGGATTACGATGTGAAATTGCATTATCATCCGGGAAAGAGTAATGCAGTAGCCGACGCTCAGAGTAGGAAGTTGCGGATCAATGCTATTGACTACGCAACAAAAACTCATTGATGAGATGTCTAAGTTAAATCTGAATGTCGAATTAAGAGACATCCAGAATGGGACGATGATGTTGTGTAACCTCATGGCACAACCTGATCTTATTGTCAGGAATAAGGGTGCACAATCAAAGGATCCTAAGTGGCAGAATTACACGCAAATGGCCGAATCAAACCAAGGAAGTTTTAAAATGCATGAAGATGGAACATTGAGATTCAATGATAGACTATTTGTTCCAGCGGTATCAACTCTCAGGGGCGAAGTCTTACAAGATTCACATCAAACAGTATTGGCCATGCATCCAGGACAGAATGAAATGTATCAAGATAAGAAGCAATTATTCTGGTGGCCAGGAATAAGCAAGATGTTGTGAAATTTGTGTCAAAGTGCTTAGTGTGTCAACAAGTGAAAGCTTAAAGACAAAAGCCAGCAGGGACATTGAGAAACTTGGATATACCAAGTTGGAAATGGGAACATATTACTATGGACTTTGTGACCGGATTGCCCAAACCACGACACAGAAGGATTCAGTTTGGGTTATTGTTGATCGACTTACTAAGTGTGCTCATTTTATACCGATGAAGAAAACTGCATCAATGAACGATTTAGCACAGCTTTACATTAACAAGTGGTATGTTTGCATGGGATACCGGTCAGTATCATATCAGATATAGATACCCGATTCACCTCTCAATTCTAGAAGAGTTTACAGTCTGTGTTGGGAACGAATTTGAAATACAGCACAGCTTTCCATCCACAGACAGACGGACAATCTGAGAGGATGATTCCAAATTCTCGAGGATTT